>JAANIA010001671.1:544504-567486 GCA_017607525.1 Pseudoatta argentina
ATTCTTTCGTTGTTCATGTATGTTTGAAATACATTCTTCAACTTTAGGATGCGGTACTGGATATTCATACAGTGTATAACCACGTCCAAGGGAAACATGTCTTTTTCCATCTGGCGTAACAGTTATTATACCTCTGAAATGAAAAAAAAATGTAAAATACAATAGTTTAAACAATCATTTAATGTAAATAATTGTATTTATTTAACCTTGTCCACAATTTATTAGTACTCATGTAAGGATCTTCGAGCTCATAGGTACTATATGTTTGTGAACACGAAGACAAAGATGATAATGATTCGTAGTTTGGAAAACTACATGGTACTGTTATATGTGGCATTACATGCTTATGGAGTGCATGTGTTGGTTGACCATGATCCATATTCTGACTAAAATAATATATATTACAAATTATCCAATTACTCTCTCATACTAAATATGTAAAGATATACCTTTTCTATAATTATTATTTCAATAATTAACATCGATTATGCTTACTATTTTATATCATTGTGAATAGGCGGCGGTGAATCTGCAGTATCTATCACCTTCATTTTTTCAAAATGTTCTTCTTCTCTTCTAGAATTCTCCTTTGCTAATGCTACTTTCAGGCATAATGGTTTCTTTTCGTGTAGTTCTCGCATAGCGAGTTCAGCTTCACGATACGTTCCATATGTAACATAGGTCCATGTGGCACGACGAGGATGGAACATTTCCTTAATTTTGCCATACTGACTAAAAATATCTCTGATACCATCCTTAAAAATTATTAGAATTCATGTTAAATAAAGATCTCACAATCTCATTATGGATATACAATATTGATTTGCAAAGTTATAATAACCTATATATACATATATATACATATATATATATGTATATCCATATATACATAATGTATAATTTATAAAAAAAAAACCAATTCAAAAATTGTTTTAATCAGAACCGTCTCAATAATTATAATTTATAATTAAACAAATTAATAGATTTTACCTCATTTAACTCTATTGGCAAATTCCTCACATATATTGTATATTCGGCATCCATTCTATAAATAATGTAAAATATAAAAAACTATGTACATACAAGATATAAATGATCATTAGAATATCGTTCTAAAGATACTATATGAAACAAATTTATAATTTCAGAGATACATATATAATTTACTGATACTTTTCAAGTTACGCAAGTAAATATGTTACACAAATATTT
Source organism: Pseudoatta argentina (assembly GCA_017607525.1). Taxonomy (NCBI): domain Eukaryota; kingdom Metazoa; phylum Arthropoda; class Insecta; order Hymenoptera; family Formicidae; genus Pseudoatta; species Pseudoatta argentina. The sequence goes on from JAANIA010001671.1 coordinate 545,717, forward strand.
AATGTAAAAGTTTTTTTTACTATACAATGCATCAATGCATTTCCAAGCAGATTTATTTATCTAATATACGCTTTTTTTTGTTCTTACCGATCAACACCCGGCATTTGCTCAGCATCCATATGAGCATCATAATACGCCATATTATACACGTTACTAATTTCACGCTTACGAAGTTATAAACGATCAAATTTTTAGCGTCTGGAGGACGTAATTCATCACGCACAAAACCGTGGAATAAACAATAAAGGACACTGGTTGACCTGCAAAGGCGGAATATTAACACAACATAATGAAGTTAGAAAGTTAAAAATATATGTAGATAAACACATAGAAAGAATGCAGATAAAAAAAGTTATAAGGCGGCACACACGTTTTTGTCCGAAAGAAAAACGCGAAAGAAAGAAAATTTGAATGGACGAATCGGAATTTTCCAAGATAGCGGAAGAACAAACAGTTGTGTTGGTTGGTCCAAAAAAAAAAAGCAGCTCAAAGCTCTAGATCACTCTAGATATACTGAAGTAGCGCATCTCCTTTTATCTGAGTTAAAACACCGTCAGCTTTCCTATTGGCTATTTTGATCGCCATTTTTGACCTGGTGGCTGTAGTCCAATAACCGCTTAGTATTAACACTGACGAGATACTATTAAAGACGGTCGGTGCTTATGGAAGTTTGCGGGTTGATTAAAATTTAAGTGATTACGAGTAACTGATAATACAAAGTTATTATTTTCAAATTAAATACATGATAATTTAATACAACTATAATAGTTTATTAAGATCCTATAAGTTTATTTAAGTCTTTCATAATCAATAAAATTAGAACATATTTAAAACTTTATACTAGTATAATTTTCTCTTATAGCGTTTTCTCTTGGGATACACTGGGTCCAGCATTCCCTCTCTAAGGTCATGCGCATTACCAACTAAGATCATCATCTATTCTTCTCTGTCAATCTACTCGCCTTCACTTTCAAGAGACTATGCTCCTTTCAATAGTATATGTTCTAAGCCACCAACCAAGGAAACAAAGTATACTGTCTAAGTGCACTAGTAAGCGATAGTGTAGCCAAAAGAAAACGCTATTAATATTGGATTAGAGTATTAGAGGAAAAAACACAACAAAAATTTTAAAAAATGTATAACTTATTAGACAGAAATTATATAGCAAACACAGAAATACTTAATACAATTTTATCGGGAAAAAATGAAAATGGTGAGTTTTTTTACTGAAAAAAATGTACAAAAGTAAGCCTTCTTCAAAATAGTGAGTAAAGTGAGAATAGTGATTCAGTGGCAAGCCTGCGAATTTAATAATGTATTATTGAAATATGTTAATAATCGTAAATTTTTATTAATTGTCGGTAATGTCATTGTTTTTCAATTATCCCTAGGTCACCGGAGCCCCATTGATAGTCCCGAAAATTTGCTCAAGGCCGACGGTCTTTAATAGTCCGATTTATTCGATTTATGCTCACACGTTTAAAAATCGTTTTATCCTTGTTGTTTGTCAAATGTTAAACGAAGACAAATAATGCGCATGAGCGTTGTCATCATGAATCAGACTACGGCCATAGTATCTCGTTGGTGGTATTACTAATTTTTTCAATATGATATAGGGAGTTTTTTAGTTCATCGAATGATCAACCGCAAAAATGCAAAAATGCAGCTTTTACGGAACAAAATTACATTTGCGCACAATGCGATTGATTAATCGATGAATTAAAAAACTCGCCCATGGTTATACGAGGTCTGTTCTTCATTCCTGCACTATCTGAATTGATGAACTCAATGCAATAAATTGAAGCGAAACACATATAGACTGCTTTTCTTTCAATCCAGATCTATAATAGATTTTTAAACCTTAAATCATAAAGAATGAACGAATCGTAGTCGATTATTCTCCTCGCACTCGACTGTAATTGGTCATGTGCACCAGTGCAGAAATAAAGAACAGACCTAGCATCAAGTTCGTTAAATCAAATACTGTTTATATTATACAAATTATATATATAAGAACCCCGCACAAATCTTATGGAAATTTCGGTTGAATTGCTTGAAAAATTTGATATGTTGTAGATCTTGTCGTCCTTATAAAAAGTTTCCACAGGCACGACTCCCTGTAATGAACCGTTTGACTTCCACGAGGCGTCATTTTTCGAAATAGACTAATACTACAATTTCTTAGTTTCAATGTGTACAGTGCATTCCTACGTCATTATTTGCACTTTCTTCTATGTATATTTTTAAGTAAAAAGTTATAATATTCACCTGATTGTTTCTCATAAATCAGAGTGCTATTGATTATTGTGAGTATTGTATTACAAGATTCAATAGAAAAATGAATTATTATATATATTTAAAAAATATAATTTTCTTACGAGAAAGAAATATTTAACCGATAAGAACTAATAGTATGAGTAGTTATGAAAATAATGGTTGAAAAATAGTTTAAAAAAAAATTATTTGTAAAAATAGTTGTGAAAACAACTGATTTAAAGAGTAACTCTGAAAAGAATAGGTCGCAGGAGTTCAAGTATGATCTCGGGATACGTACAAGCCCGATGTTTATTGAAATGAGATAGCAATACTTCGACCAACACACGGTCTACTCAATATAAATAAAGCGCGCAGTGGTTCTTCGTTTGCGCTCCATAATCGTCCCTAAAATTCCGCGCTCTAATCGAGAAGCAACACAGCGTTGACTTAAATCTCAAAAATCAAGTTATCGACTTCGATATCCTTATAGCTTTTTTGTCAGAAACAATTAAGTCAATATTATTCTTGTAATTTTTTTACTTACAAATAAACACAGAAAGAGCAAATAATAATGTAGAAATGCACCATGCTCGTTGAAAAGATATTGTATTAGCCCGTTTTAAAGAATGACGCCTCGTAGAGGTCAAACGGTTCAGTTATCATTACAAGGGGTCATGCGTGAGACTTTTTATCAGGACGACAAGATCTACAACATATAAAATTTTCAGGCAATTCAATCGAAATTCAATTTCCACAAGATTTGTGCGAGGTCCTTTATTTTCCAAAAATTTGTTTTAAAAAATTGTAAATACGTTCATGAATTTTTAGAAATTTTGAAAAATTATTTTAAAAAATGAAAAAATGGACGTGCTCGAGATATCTCTCCGAACTTGTTCGCGCAATTAATGCCTTCTACCCCTGTTTTAACATTGCGTTGAAGTTTATCTTTTCGACCGTAGTCAGACAGAATTGAATCTCCGATGAGCAAGCCTGTTCTTTTTGGCTGAACTTTTGCATCAGTTCATCTTTCTTCCTTTTCTCTCCAGGAGAAAAAAAGGGGAACAAACAGGCCTACCATTTTGTGCCATTTAATAGTAATGTCGGCTGCAGACCAGCGTAATGTTCGTCGCGTTCGACATGCGATAATAAGCATATAATTTTAAATTTTAGAATGAGAACATCTGTAAAGCTGTATGTATGTACGCTCATTGGATATCGCATGTCGCGCGCGGTAAACATCGTGCTGGTCTGCAGCCGGCATCAGAGTTAAACTTTTTATTGCATTTTTGCTAAACTTCAAATATACATATATCTATTACATTTTAAATGAACAAGTGTTACTAATATAAAAGGTATAGTTCAGTCACAAAGAAGACCTAAAAGACGAATTTATCAAGTGCCTGAAAAATAATCTCCTCAACCTTATCAGAAGTATACGATGTCTCGTGCATGCAAATGCATGCGTCAACATTTAAGACTTAAGAGTTTCGACACAAACGATTCTTTAAGAGTCGACAGAAAAGACTATGAAGATCTTTAGTCGGAGACAATTTTCTTCCTAAAAATTGAAATTATGGCTAAAACACTGCATGACTAACATTTTAATTACGATATTCATAATCAGGTAAGTCACGTGAAGGTTTGTACACGGCAATTTTTTGTAAAGAAACAAAATAAAAATTCGTTCTGATATCTCATCCGATCTGTATTAAGGCAGTTGAGATGCACATAATTAATAATGATTATATAATAAGTTATAATGTATAATATTATAATAACTTTTTAAGAATCAATTTGCAAAATCCGACTTTGTACGCGTCTTTGTAGCTTCATAAAAAAAAGAAACCAGAAGAATTTCTGATGTAATATTATTTCTCCAAAATAGAATATTATGAAAATATGTATCTGCATCATGAAAAAGGAGCATATTTTAATATTATGTTTTTTAGAGCGGAATTGCAAAATTTGACTCTTTAACAGACTTCATAACTTCGTGAAAGATAAGCGAAAAAAAGTTTCTTCTTTTTTTCTTCTTTTATTGGTCCTGCAGCCGAATTTGACTGAACTAAGCTACTGATGTTTAAACGTCAAAAAATACAATAATTGAGAGAAGTGATACACACGAAATGATAAATTCTAATTTTAATAAAACTTTGTATATATTATACATACAGATTATATAAAAAGATGAATTTAGAAAATGACTGTCGCAGTAAAAACACAGTTTAAGGAGTGAAATTACTCTTTATGTGGTATAACAATTTTCAGTGTTTTCCGTTATATCTCGAAAATTGTTCGAAATATCAATAAATGTTTTATACAAAAACTTTATAACAAAATTACCTCTACTCATTTACGTCAATATTTTTATTAAACTATTTTTTTTTAATTGAAAAAAAATTTATTTTTCAAATATATTATTAAATGAATAGAAGTAATTTTATTGTAAAGTTTTATATATAAAACATTTTTAATATCTCGAATAATTTTTAAGGTACAACGAAAAAAGCTAAAATCCGTGTTATAAGGGATGATTTCCCTTCAAACTGTTTTTCCGCCGTAACTAACATTTTATAAATTTATCTTTTTATATAACTTACATGTGTACAAAGTTTATTAATACCAGTGTTTAACATTTTGTGTGGCTCCCTTGTAACTTGTAAAAAAGGTATACAATGCAGGTCACACAATCGAAAAAAATGGCAATGATTTTCCAGGCACTGGACCTACGATTCTTTTTATACTCACTTTAAGGATGAAATCACACGGTGCAGAAAAGGACTGCGGAATAGAGAATGCGTCACTGAACAACCAATTAGCGTTATTCGGAATAACGCAGAAGAACGCTGATTGGTTGCTTCTATGACGCATTGTCTATTTCGCAGTCGTTTTTCGCACCGTGCGATTTCACCCTAAGGCTACGTTCCAAAACTTTCTCTCTGAGGAAAATTTTACTCGAAATATATAGTACACGTAACATATACCATAGCACATAGAGTAAAATCTTCCTCGGAGAGTAAGTTTTGGAATGTAGTCTAAATCTGAACATAACTCTAAGTTAGCATCATTTCCTTGTAGTTTCACGCATTTTAAACCATCATGGCAGACTTCCTTTTTCGCAAAGAGGACGCTAAAGAGGATGCTAAGATGTTACGAATGATAACCACAATCCGATTTTATATTCAAGATCTTAAGTCTGTTCGTGAGTAATTTTAATTCAGATAATTCAAAATCAAGACGTAAAATGTTTAAAAATACTATTTAAAATATTAAAATATCTTTTAAATATAGTATCCGAAAGATGGCGGAACATCAAGAAATTTCAAGAAGTTTCGAATGTTTTGACATGCATGTTTGAATCTTGAAAAGAACTGGAAAGAAGCCAGCTAATGAAATGATTTTTTATTTTAAGCTTGATTTTAAAGCTTATTCTATAATGTGCTTTTTGTTTCTTGTTTCTTGGGAAACAGGAAACAAAAGCGTTTCCCTCTTTTTCCCTTTTTACAGCCGACAATTTTATATCTCGCCACGTGTTTGTTATTTCTTTCCAAGTCGTTAACTTTTATCCCGTGCTACAAAAAATGAAAAATATAAAAAGAAAAAAATAAGTAGTAAAAAATAGAAAAATGCAAAAAACAAGACACTAAGGCTAACTCTACAATGTGCTTTTTGTTTTCTGTTTCTTGCTGTTTGTTTCTTGTTTTATTGACCAAAAAGGCAAGAGACAGAGACAAACAGTAAGAAACAGAAAACTGTGCACATTGTAGAATTAGCCAAAAAGTACATTGTAGAATAAGTTTAAGAGATCGAGCTTTGAATACCGTTTTACGTCTTCGAAGAGTTTCTTGAGGATTAATAACCTTTATCGTTGTGTAGTTGTACTTACTCTGCTTTCTCTCAGCATAAATGCCACCAGCCTCCGAAAGTATCAATGAATGGAATACTCTTTTTCACCTTTTCCTGATAATGAAACTCTATTTATGAGAACTAATGTCACGATTTAGAACATCTATGCGAAATTAACTTATTCAACACCTTTTTCTGACTGCGACTTCCGTTGGGTACGGAGAACAACCACAAAAACAAAGCACCCTTACATTATCCTACTTTCCTATTACTTACTAAACAGTGATAGTTATACGTTTGATATTTATCGAAAGCGAGAAAGAGAGTTCTAGAGCAATCTAGTGCTCCATAGTAACATAAAACAGAAAACATATCAATGGTATGTGGATATACGGTCACTTTTCTGGCGCATGCGTGGCACTGCTTCAGTAACGTATTTAAAGGGTATTCCGAATCGGGTTAACCTAGCTTATTTTTTCCCCCTAGATGTTAGCAGTTCCGTAATTAAACAAAGAAATGTTCTGGGGGTCAATTCTGTATCTTCAAACAAGATGAAAATTACAAAAATGAGCAAATTTACTAGATGTTGACCAATGAAATTATTAGTATTCTAGTAAATTCGCTCACTTTTATAATTTTCACTTCGTTTCAAGATACAGAATCGATCCCCCGAATGCCATCGTCGGCTGTCATAACTCGTAACCAATAGAAGCCAGTAGCTGAATTTGATGGCCGATGAGTTTGTGGTATCAATCATGAAACTTTATCCCTAGGATGGAAAATGAAAAGTGAAAATTTTAACCATTGAAGTTAATGGAGAAATTTTTCACTTTTCACTTTTTATCCTATGAAAAAAGTTTCATGATTGATACCCTAAATACTTCTCGGTTTAGTTACGGAATTGCCAATATCTAAGGAAAAAAATAAGCTAAACCAATAAGCATCTTATGTAAATTAACATGTGTTACGTCCTGAGGTCCGACCGGCGGTAATCAATACCTGGACAAACCTAGGACTAATAGTGGGTGCAAATTGTACTTACCATACGATGATTGTTTGCGGATCTTTTCAGCGGCCCCGCGGTGCTACGATCCGTGGTACGCTACGTGCGGGTTGGTCGAGTCCGTCGTTGGTGAGAGGGATTGGTCCAATGCTGGCTGCCGTTCATTCGCGCGTCCACTTGGCGAGTTTAAGTAAGGAGCGATTTCCTGTGATGTATGCAGATTACGTAGGGAAGGTTTCGTTGAGAAAAGTCACACTCGCGTATTTGTATTTGCTCAGAAAACAACTTATAAATTTTATTGTTATTAAGTTGCACTAAACACATGACTAAATTTATACTACTGTTAATATCTAACGTGATTAAAATTGACAAAGTCGAATAGAGTTACTTATATAATTAGATGAAGTTGCTTATGCGAATAGAAATGGAAGATTCAAGTTGAATTAGGAATTTGAGTTAGAGATAAAGTCGGTCCGAACTTCGACCACGAGAGTAAAAAAACTAGTTGAGGACTTGGTTTTAACTTAACTACTACTAACTCGGTTATCCCGAGGGTATTTTCGAAGGATCCCCTCCCACGCTGGTGGGGCGCTAGTGGTGGGGAAGGCGTCAGGAACGGTCTAGGCGGTTTTCGTGCCCTGTCGGTTTATTGAGATAAAGAAAATTTATGATTCGCCTGGGGATATTTCTGGACAAGTTTTATATGTACCGTGGACGTGACACATGGCAACATTATGCTAGATGCTCATTGGTCCAGCAGTCTTATGTTACGCTTACTCTCTGTCAGGCCGGGTTCACACTTTGACGGAACTCGCGAAAAGCAAGCGAAGCAGACAAGCGAAATGTACTACCGCCTACTACTACTGCGAGTTCCGATTGGCTTCCGCTTTTCTGCTTTCCGCTTTTCCGTCAAGATGTGAACCCGGCTTTATACGTTTCATGTGTGAAGTCCTTTAAGCCTTACACAAAACGGAGAAATAGCAATAACGATAAAAATAACACGATTTCAACCTATCAGAAAGTGTATATTCCAGTGTATTTGATTTCTGATAAGTTTAAATCGTGTTATTCTTATCAAATAGCGACTTGACCAATCACGGTAGAGTCCGTAAGGTAATAATGTAAGCCAATTCAACATATTGATTTCCTTACTGCCTTAGATTTTTTGCTATGGCCTTAAGAACTTGATAAAAGTAAGATATCGCGATTAATAAAATGTCCAATGTGTATTTTATCAAATAGCACAATAAAATATATTGAATATTTACAGTTTAATTCGTTTCTGTATTCCGTATTCAGGTCTTAGATTTAAGGCTTTCTTAAATTTAGAGATGCTCCACTTCAGGTGCTCTACGAATTTTATTGGCTATTGAGCATCAAAAGTTAAGAAAACCTTAAATATAAAATCTGACTATGAATACGGAATATATTTTTATTAAACGTACATCTTTACGTCAATTTTTGTACAATAGCTTTAAAGTGTACTGAGTACGCACTAATTCTGTCAATAAAATCACTATAAAGCACTTGGGTAACTCGGATGAGTTTCCGAACGCAGTCCAGAAGTTTTGATCGACGTCCTTGAGAGGTAGCGTCGTCGCGCTTTTAACATGAACGCACGACAAATAACATTAGCAGAATGACAATTCTGCGCCAATACTGCGTCAAGTCGCAGAACCAGTTACAAGAAGATGCGCGCGTTTTTGCAGATAGAGGGAAACAGCGGCGCACGATTGGTCGGCGCCGCGGACTGGTCGACATTCGTTCGCGAGACGTGTCATGTGACCCGTTCCTCTATTTATGCAAACATCACCGATCACTCAGCCCCCGCAGTCGCATGGCAAAACAATAACAAACAACACACGTCGTAACATCTCCGTGTTTCGATCGATTTCTCGCGCGATTCTTTCGCAAGTCGTTCGCACGTGCAAGGAAAAGTCCGTAGCACGAGATTTGGACGATTACAGACGTGCTCGATTGACGGCGATCAAGGATCCGCTCGCTTCCGTGAAACCCGTCTGCCGTCGCGGGCGCCACGCGAGTCGAGTGAGTCGGGTCTACTCCGACAATTCGGGGGGGAAGAAAAGTGAAACCTACTCTGGCCTCGTCGCGAGATGCTGTCAGCTGCGAAAAATGTCTACTGACGAGAGACGCGCGATGTGTGCGTACTGTGTCAACTGTGTCAACTGTGTGCGCGCGTGGTGACCAATATGTGATTTTCGACCTGTGCTGTGCACATTATCATTCTCTCCGAGCAGGTCAGCTCCCGTTTAAGTACCGCTTAAGCGGATTAGGAGACTACAGAGTAGCCGTTCCCTCGTGGCCGAGCCTTTCAGTGCGCGAGGCCACGCGAGGCTACGAATCACTGCGAATCGATCGAGCGATATCAGGCGTGGACGAGTCAAAATCAATCAAAATTGTAAATGGTGCAATTCGCTTAGTGAGCGATAAGCCGCGCGCGTTTCCTCTTTCTCTTTCGTTATCGTCCCGCTGCGCTGGGACATTGTCCAGTCGCCGTGCCGTTGTAATGACGCGTTGTTGTAACGCGTGTAATAATAATACGTAACGACTGTTGTTGCCTGTAACTGCACGATATTCGCCTCTGATACATACAAAGTCGAACGACGAACAGATTAAGTTTGGGACGATTTGTTTTATTCAGCAAACTTTTGTACTTTTTACTTTCCGTAGAAAAACAATTTCCAGAAATATAATTGTTGACATTGTTATAGCGTGCTCGAAGCGCGCGCGAGAACTACGTTCTCTGTTGATTTTTCGTCAACGCACTTGTGACTGATGGATGACTCCAAGTACAACGACTTTTCTCTATCTAACACGATGGATAGCATAGTGAAGCAGGAACCTACCCAGGAGATGAATTCGGCATCGGCATCTGTGCCGATACCGGGAGGACACAGAGGTACCACGCGAGGAACTTATGATCAGTTCTCACCGTCCCCTCTAGCAGTATCCTCGGGATGGGATATGAGGGCCGAGCAAATGGAATATCCTTTTAAAATGGATCCAGATCAGATGGACATCTCGTTTAAGATGGATGAGGACGACATATTTCAGGTGGACAAAGCTGAACTTATTCAAGGTCCAACTCTGGCTGAATTGAATGCCAATGACGATACCTTGCTGGGAGATTTAAATTTTGATGATTTGTTATTACCCGAAGAAAGAGTACAGCCGATAAAAATGGAATATGCTGCTCCATTAACTGGCTCTCTGTTTAGTAGTAGCATAGGATTCGCGCCCAGTAGTTTTCCTCAATCTGGAGTAACACACCGTAGTTGTCCCACATATACAAATACATGTGGCTTTAATTTAAATAGAGGTTCAAATATTGTGGATAATGCTGAAGCTGTTAGTCCTACTGCGTTTCCTAGTCCAGGCACTAGTAACATTGCAGGTATGGTCAAAAAACAAATTTATTTAATCTTTTAATAGCAATAACATTAAGCAACAGTAGTTTTTTTACATATAATAGCAAAAACAATTAGATAATATTAATATTGTGTTTATGTATTAAATATTAGTATTGTGTTTTTGATGATTTATATTTGAGTTTTTATGATTTGTTTGTTGATAAAAATGATAATGTATTACAATTCATTCAGGTAGTTCAACAGCAAGCTCATCGACTTCACCACATCCTGTAACTCGGCCCATTGGCTCATCTACTTTACACGAGCTACTTATGAAAAGAGGTGAAAATCCATTTAATCCAGTATCTAATCAGGCTGATAATATCTCTACGATAGGTGGTAAACCTAAAATTTCGAGATTGTCTATGTCTGCACCAACGCAGACAATGGGACATTTGGATCATATCTGGGCCCACAGGGAACCACGACAACATCTCTTGAGTACTGGTAGCTTGGTGGAGGCAGGATCGACGAGTAGTCTGAGTACTGGAGGTGCTCTTAGTCCAGATCCACTATGTATTGATCCTCTTAGCCACGATGAAGGTTACGAAGACAGTGATGATGATAGTGATCACTATGATGACTATAGCAGTGATAATGGTATATATATATATATATATATATTTGTGTGTATTAAGGAATATAGATATATAGTATACAATATAGTCATATAATTTAGAAAAAATTATTTTCTTGTGTATAAAATAAAAATCGATTGATTAAATTAATCTCATATTTTTATTAAATATTTTGTAAACTAAAAGAGAAAGAAATGAAAATATAGCTATATAAATCATCGTTTATCTATCAGATACAGGTGGAAGCGATGGCGAGGAGCAAAGTAATAACAGAGTAGGAACAGGAACTACAGAATTGGGAAAGGAAAGGCACAGTAAGAAAGAAAGATTCTTCTGGCAATATAACGTTCAAGCTAAGGGACCAAAAGGACAACGATTAATTGCGCGAGCGCGTTTGGAAGATCCACATGTCTTGAATGAAGCAACTGATCCAGTATTTAGTCCTCATTGTGCTCTTAGAGGAATTAAACATAGTGGAAAGGCACGAAAAGGCGATGGAAATGATCTTACACCGAATCCTCGCAAGCTCCATAACATTGGACGAGAACTAGATAAATTAAATCGCATTATAAATGATATGACACCTGTTTCAGAATTACCTTTTCCAGCAAGACCGAAAACGCGTAAAGAAAAAAATAAACTAGCTTCACGAGCATGCCGTTTAAAGAAAAAGGCTCAACATGAAGCAAATAAGATAAAGCTGCATGGACTTGAAGCAGAACACAGTTGAGTATACGTCGAAATGATAAATGTATTGAAACATATTGAATATATTAAGAAAAACGAATAATTCTTTTATTAGGACGTCTTATACAAGGTATATCACAAGCTAAACATACACTTGCTGCTAAATTAGCTGAATCCAATCCTGACACTCAAGAAGAACTTACACGACAAATGGAAAAATGTTGCAAGCTAGCTACCAGTGAGTAATATCAATATATATATATATATATATATATATATATATATATATGTATATAATTTCTTAGATAAAATGTATCATAAGTATACAAATAAAATATACAACAAGCATACTCATATTAGTTATTATTATTTTAATACGTATTTCTGATTGCAGAAATGCGAATAGCAAATCATTCAACAGATTTTGTGAACAAAGTGTTGGAGAATATTAGAGCCGGTATTCCTGATGGTGGAATTGATAATTTTTAATATTATAGCGAATCGTTTTCCTATAAATATGATGTCTACGCGTGTATATATATCTTTAGAAAAATATGCTATGTCTATACACACATGTAGGATAATATTGCTTTTTATCTTTAAAGTTGCTGTTAAATGCTTGAGAAAGCAGATTTACAGTTAACTTATTGGTTAACGTATAATTAACATATATCTTGTATACGTTATTTCCAAAAATGTTTACTGATGTAATAAGAAACGAAACCTTGATATACGTATTGGTTTATCTTTTAGACTTTCAAATCGTTAATTTTTTTTACAAAAGTATCTGCGTTTTCACCTATTGTATATATTGGTCAATCTGTATATAACATTTTTCATGCATCACGTACGATAGTTTTAATAATGTATTTATGCAAGCAAAGGATACGATTTTTTTGACAAATTGCAGCTGCAAAGGTATCATTTGATTAAAAAAAAGAACGGTTATATATCCTGATGAAAGTGCAAAGAAAAAAGTGCCGAATGTCACTTAATTATAATACATTAAAGAGAGATGATATCATCAATGTCCATTATCAATCAACGTTGCACACGTTGTGTGATTCTAAATTTAATCTTTAAATTACAGTAAATGTGTACTACACATAGCAGAACTTTTGGCCCTAATAAAATTGATATGTAAAATTTAATTATACTGATATTCAAAAATATTTAAAATATCGACGATTTTTTTCCGAATAAGTCTAATTAATTCCATTTTTACGTAATTACTAATCAAGGTTTCGAAATTATTGATGGCGGCTGATGCAACAATACTAAGAATTGACATTGATGATCTTTTTTTTAACGTTCAGACGATGTAGTTTTAATCATAATAGTAAAAGATTTAGAATGTGCATTTAGATGCACTTAGAAATGAGCTTTGAATTATATAGTTGTTTGCTGTTTGCTGACTCGATCTACCTCAGAACGAAATGCTATACCTACGTACATATATATTTGGATTATATAAAGATAAAATAATAATGTATGTGGAAAGATTGTAATCGTGGCGCGAGGTGGAATATCATTGCTTTAGAATTTTAGAGAAGAGAGGGTGGATATAGCGAAGCATATAGCGATGCATCTCTTCTGTAGCGTCTACATCTCTTTTAAACAATCTCTTGAGCGATTGTTTAGAGCGATTTTACGCCGCGATTAGAATTATAATTATATTTTGTTAATCACTAATATACACATACATATATTTTAAATATGCAAGATGTTAATTCATATTATATATTCATACTAATATTTTTTTAATCGATTTTTGTATGTAAAGTTGCGCTGAAGATCATGTTGCGAAAGAAAAAAAAGCCCGTGTGAATATATAGTTATACGATTACATACATATATAAATACAGATGTTGTATAATCCTTATCAAATCGTTATGCAGTCTAATTTATTGTTATGCGGGGTACCACCGTAGGTTTCATTCGCTGTGTACGTAACGTCGGCAAAAATTAATATGTGTAATATCAGTGTAGCACGAGACGTCACTCCGACGATATCACCATAATTACAAGTGTGCGAGAAATGTTGCGTGTAATAAAAATATTTCTTTCTTCTTTCATGGTGTGCAATACGCGCGTTTGTGCGAAAAACGCCACTTTATTGTTTTTCGACGACGATCCCGATTTTACGATAATGTGCTTGTGTTCGTTCGCTCGCTCGCGCATTCGTTGCCTCCGATTGTGATCCATACGATCTATATTCATCGAGAAGTGAGGATAAATGCGCACAATCCTTTGTTATTGCGCGGGTCAATGTAAGATATAAAATTGCAATTAGCGTGCGAATGCATTCCTGACGTTAATCGTGCTAATCGAGTTACGGCAAACGACCCGAGAATAAATTGATCAGAATATGTAATGATGATTGAATTCTTTTTATTCTAATAAAAAAACACATGCGAACGGCAAGCGGATTTTTCATTAGAATTATTTTAAGGATAATATATATATGTTTACAATGTCTTTTTTAATGCAAGATTATACGTGATCAATGCAAAATTAATAAAATTTAATACACAAGGTGGGTGGAAGGAAAGAAGAGTTTGAAATATTAATTAAATTTAATTAAAAGAAAAAAAAATATATATATACACATAAATATACGAATATTTATGTTGTAAATAGCGAGATTCTGCGAAAGAGACAATACGGCATTATTCCACGATCATTAGTCATCGGACGCATCCGATCGGTTATTCTCATTTAATTGGTATGATTCGACATGACTCTGGCATTAAGTCATCCGATTTCCGCATGTTTTCTGATTCGAACATGTAATATAACGATGGATGTCACGCGCGCGCTTTGTCAATCTCTGCGAATTGATCAGAATTGAAACGAAAACAATTGGCATGCAACGCGAATATTCATAAAACGTGGAACATTCATGCAATATTTTTACATTGTTGCGATATATAAACGCGTAAAGCGTTTTATAATTGTGTATTAAATGTAGATACATATTTTTAAGGCAAATATTGATAAAAAAATATGGATAATCGATTCTTTTGAAACTTTCAAATATCCTAAATGCCTTTGCGGATAAAGTTACAGTTGTAATAACAAATTTATGGAAAAAAACTTTCTAGAGTTTAACAATCTTATGAATTTATGCGACTATCAAAATTTGACTTGAGTAACTCATATATCTAATATGATTAATTTTACGATTTATTACTCTTAAATATATGTATGCATGTATGGTCCTTAGTTTGACTATGTCACCTGAAAAAACATCAAAACTTGATATTCCAGAATAAATAAATTGAACCAAACATCCATTATAAGAAAATCGAACATCTATAATAATTAATCTATATTATAAGAAAAACAATCAACAATGAGTTGATGAAATCACATTAATTAGATGTCTACCAGTTAGACATGTCAATATCGAGCAAAAATATAAACTATGAATTAAAAAACTATTTATTGAAAAATTAGTTACATTTATTCTGAATGAATAGACATTATATTAAATGTACAGAATAAAATGAATAGATTTTTCTAAAAATATATTTTCTAAAAAGCTAAACAAAGCAATAAAATCCCAATTTTTTTTAATAGTAAAGCTAGATTTCATGGAGTTTCGACCAATACTCCAATTTCGATTGACTCCAATTTGCTCCGATCTCGTTACCGACAGTCGGACGTTAAATACAAGCTGAAATCTAATTGGAGGAAAGGCATATTCCGAGCAGCCATAGCATAAATATATCTGTTCTCCTTCTCGCACGTATTGGCCTCTATAGTGTATTACGCGCCAATGGCCAAGAGCCGAGACCGGACCGGAGACGCCAAGTCGAGACAAGCCGAGATCAGATCGCCAAGTCATATTGTTGCATGACGATCAATGACGGTTTTGCACGGCACGTAAACGCCTGCATGCTCGCAGTTATGCGCTTCCATTGTGAAAATACTAGTGCTTTATGGTGATAATATGTCAAAACCAAACATAAGGAAAATAACGGCTGACCCTACGAAATGTAATACAGACTCTTCACGACGGCCGAGTGTGTTTGAGAGGTTGGGCACCAAACCAGCGATCGCCGCCGCCGCCGCCGCCGCCGCTCAAAATACATCGGATTATTGCAGAAATTGGGCCCTCAACGGCAGTTGTTCCTACGGAAAGAGTTGCAAGTGAGTGCCAATTTCATTTGTCATAATCTCTCGCCGAAGTACGCAGTAGTAGTCGGCTGATTGATTATTGCAAGAATTTACACTTGCAATTTCACAAAAAAAAAAACAATTTCACTTTATGATATAAAGACAAGTAGTAGAAGAATTTTTATAACATATAGTTAATTATTTTACGGTTTATTGTTAACTAGAGTTATGATTATGAGTGTGTACTATGATAATTTTATATTTTCTCCAATATTTTGAATAGCTATTTTTCGATGATTTAATAGTCTTATTTATTTTGCACAATATGATATAACCTGAAGACTAGTTTCTCATAAAGATCTGATTTCTGATACAATTTTTTATTCTTTATTAGAGCATATTGCTTATTGGTCTAATGCAATTTCTCATTTCTCTTATTTCTTAATTAGATACGCAAACACACACACATTGATAAGCCCATCCAAACGTGCTAAGAAAGATAATGCGATCGCAGGTACATCTGGGGTAAGCTCATCATATTTTTCTATTTGATAATAATTTTATTTGATATGCATATACATAGTGTTTTCAGCATTGTAATATAATTAATAAGAGTAAAAATTGGCAGATGACTATAAATTATAAAAAGTCAAAATTTTTTCTTTGATCCTCTCGATATTACAGCTCATTGCAGAGGATCCCTTCAAACGGCTCACATCGAAGATCGTGAAAAAGGCGTCGCATAGTCCGGACTTAAACATAGAAGAGTGGAATCAGACAGATCTCGAATACGAGGACGAGAAAGTGTTGGAGAGACGGCGGCAATTGATACAACGGGAACTGAAATTACAAATGAAGAAGGACAAAGAAGTACATGGCAAGGATAAAGTAAGACAGAAGAAAAAAGCGATGAGCTCTTCCTCTAGTTCGCATACATCCAGCACGTCTAGCAGTAGCAGCAGCTCTAGCAGTGAAGACTCTTCTTCTACATCCACGTCGGACTCGCATAAGAAAATCAAAAAGATCAAGACTAAGAGACATCATAGTATTTCTGCCGATTATAGTGAGGACAAAGAAAGAAAGAAAAAGTAAATACTCATTTATAGCATATTTGGTCCGAGCGGGTTTGCACCAATCTGGGTTGGATTAATGATGTTGTATGCTCTCCTATTGATAGAACATGTAACATCAACTAATAATAAAAATTATCCAACTTAAATCGGTGCAAACCCATTTGAGTCGAAAATGCTATTAGTATTCTTTGTACTTTATAATGTATGAATATGTAATTGCAAGTATTTGTAAGCAAACAAATTACTTGTAGTTTTATATTCAATAAATAATCTATTATTATATATATAATTTATTATGTATATTATATTTTAATGCTGAGGAGTTATATATATAAATATTTGCTATCATGGGTGAATTTTATAGATTGAAACTCAAGAGATTAGGAACAAGAAATGACAAAGCCATCAATAAGAAGAAACGCAAACTTGACAATTCCACAAAAAAAGATCTTACTACGAGACCAGTTAAGAAGTATGGTTCGTCATCTGTAACCAGGAAGCATACCACCTCATTGCGCGCTAGATCACCTGCGATACAACAGGGATCTACGAGTGGAGTTACCTCTGCAGTAGCTGCAACATTGGGCTCGCAAGTTTCTGTGACGCATCACGCATCATCCAGCAAAATTCGGGAAAGGAACAGAAGCGAATCGCCGAAAACGGTAAAAAATAATCGAGAAGTGGACAAGGAGGACGGCAGGCATTACAAGAAGGTACGTGATATGGATGAGTGTCTGTCTAAGGACGCTGTCAAGTGCAAGTCATTCGATAAAATTAAAGAACAACAAGAGAAAGAAAAGAACCGCTCTATTGATGAAAAAACCAAATCAGACGATCGGTTGAGGTCCAAGTGCAAGGAGAAGGATGTGCGTTCACGTACACCGCCGCCGCCGCCGTCGTCATCGGAACGATCATCCAAGTACCAGCACGTTAAAGAGAATGCGTCATCAAAAGTACAACGTAGTCGAACGCCATCGAGGAGACGCGATCTTACCCCGGCGAAGAATGCGGAGAAGCAAAGCAACTCGACGAGTCGCGTGAGAGATGCAGAGAAGAAAGATCGTGACTCGCACAAAAGAGATAAAAGCAAAGAACGAGATGATGCAAGAAAAAATGAGCAAGCGTCTTCCGGTAAAACAAAACAAACAATAACTTCGAATCAAGACGACAATTATCGAAGGAACAACACAAATAAAGACAACTTTGATGATAAGACCTACGGCGGTGATAAAACGCGACAGAAAAGCCGTGAGAATCAGCGTGAAAAGGAGATGAGAGACGAACGCCCCTCGAGACTGACTCGTGATCAACGCCAAGAATCTCAGCGTGATAAGGATAAGGATGAATATCAGGAGCGTTGTCGGAATGAAAGACAGCGCGAGCGTGATCGAGAAAGGACCGATCGGGACCGGGATCGAGAAAGAGAACGAGAACGCGACAGAGAGAGAGATAGAGATCGCGAACGAGAACGAGAACGCGATCGTGAGCGGGAAAGAGATCGTGAAATACGAGAACGAAATCGCGATCGGGACCGAGAAAGAGAGAAGTCTATGAAACCACGCGAAAGGGACGTGTCTACGGTAATTTCACCCGCGGCATTGAATCTATCAGCGGATAAGAATTCGCGTTACAATAATAGAATCAAGGAACGACCTTTGGGTAAGGATGTGTCATTTGAGAAAAGCGGCGGGACTCGCGAGCGAAACAGAAGTGAACGCGAACGGGAACGATCTGAAACGAAAGCTCTCGCCGAGCGTGAACGGAACTCCACTCAGTCACGACTGGATGGAAGATACGAAAGAAATACTGTTGTTGAAAAAGATGTATCGTCAAGTCGCAGCAAGTCGACAGTCAATTCACCTCGGGATCGCATGGATCGTTTTCGAGAAACGTCTTTAGATCGTACATCCTTACACGACAAGAGTGGGCATGCCGCGCCGTCGTCGAGCGTTCAGTCAACAGCGACGTTGCCACCCGTACCTTCGGCTTCATCTTCCTCATCAGTAGTGGCTGTGACACCCGCTTTATCATCTCGCGATCATCTTATAGATATGGACAATCACTATGACAGGGACAGGCACAGAAGGTTCGGCGTGAGATATGAACGGGGTCATACGTCGGAGCACAGCAGCAGGAAGGATCAGGCACGAATAGAATCGAGTCGCGTTCCGAGCAAAATCAACCGGATGGTGGATCGTCGGGATGCAAACAGTCCGCGACGCACCATGGAAGTGGACAGGAACTTTGGTAGGAACTACGGCAGATTGCCGGAGCACTGGGACGAGCAGGAAGAATCAGCTCCACACGTTGAGTATCGGGATCACGCTCACATCCATGAGGATGACAGAAGAAAGACTATCGAGGGTAGAAGGTTTGACAGTCCTTTTGAAGAGAGACGCGTTGCTCGCGACGAGAGATCCAGAGAGGCAAGATATGTGATCCAAACTACAGAACGACCATCCTTCGATGATCATCGTCATCATCATCATCATCATCGACATCCTCTGTATCCTGGCGATAAGTTGAGAAGTGGTGGAACTAGTATCAGGTAATAATTAATATATTAATATGAACTGCAGAAATATTATTCTTTTGCTCTTTGAAAGTTAGTTCGAGATAATATTGAATTATATTTTCTATGTTATTCTTTTATTAAAATAGTGTATTGTTCTATCTTAACAGATAACTTTTTATCAGAACTAAAACAAAGATTTTATATGTTGTAAAATCATATCCTATAATTATAAACTTTTTCTTTTTGGAATTCCTTTTCTTCAAATCGTTATTAAAGTTTTACTTTTTTTTATTGTTTATGTATATTTTCTGTTTTAGAGATGAAACTGTTTCTAATGATAATTGGGAGGGACAACATCGTGATGTAGAACACGGTCGAGACCGTAATTATCAGACAGTAGAATGGGAGGAAAGAGAATGGCGCAATAGACCATTATGGGAAAGCAGAGATAGTCTTCCTCGTTCGGAAATACATGATGACGAGTGGAATTCCAGATATGATAATACTATAAGCGACTGGAAGCCTAATGATTCGCGAAAATGGGATAATCAAAACGTTCATGTTCGATCGCATTACAGAAACGAGCGCACGAAGGACTTGGAGCACGGAGAATCTACGCAACATAAGTAAACATAAAATCTTACCGTCTTACATAATTAGAATAAAAATTATAATATATATCTGCATTATATTAATTAAAGCATGTTAAATGAAAATAATTCTTATAGCAAAAGACGATCGTACAATGCGCCAGAAACAAGAGAAGAGCCAGTGATTCATCCTTCTGCTAAGCAAGCTGCTATTTATGGCAGCATGAAAGAAGAGCCTATCAACAAGAAGTTGATGGAACTTGCTGAAGGTAGATTGTGCACAACTACTAGAGAAAAGTCCACGGATAACTTCCAAAAGAAGAATCAGCAAAAGGATAAACCTGAAATTAAGGAACCTGTCGCGGTGGAACCAAAGCGTCCTGTTGCCGATGAGTCTTTACAGACTCTTCATACCGAGAGCGATTTGAGTGATATTAGCGATGATCCTGATGATATATTGAACATGGAAGAAGATACTACAGTGCATATTTTTATATTCCTATATTTTTATTTTTTTTTTATTTCAAAATGTCATGCTCTTATAATGTCACTTTTATATATAATTTTTCAACAGGATATGGAAACTAATAAAACACGGACAAATAAGAAAGCATCAGATGCTGCGCACCGTGATGTACAATTAACAGTACAAGAGCCAGCTCAATTATCTCCGAAAGAACCTGCAGAAGAAACTATTTTCAGTTCAAAATCCAAAGATAATGCCGATACAGCGTCATTGAAGTAAGATATATAGATTATAAAATATTATAAGAGGTAAAACGTTTTTGTTAAAGAAATTATTTGATATTAAGATCGTAATATAAAAATATGCGATTATCTTTTAAAAAAATTAATTTCTTTTGCTTCAGATTGCTTTATTTATGCGAAAACTCTAATTTTATATCTAAAACATCAAATTTTATATCTGACTCTCTTTATTATATTAGGAACATGGAAGACGATAATATGGAGACTATGGACTTCGAAGAAATTTCTGATGGTGAGTTGGAGGAGGATATCAAAACGAGCGGAAAAGGATTAGGTGATGCTTTAGGAGTCGATTGGGAATCTCTTGTGAAGGAAACGCAAGCGAGGAGAATTGTTCCGTCCAATCAAGACTCTACGGAGAATCGATGGCAGTGTAAAGCTATCTACTATAGAATCGGTATATCTAAGAAATATGCGGGCGAAGATTTCATGAAAAAGTTGATAAAAAAGTATGAGAAGAATGGTGAGTTTCAGTAGTTTTGTTAAAATCAGAAATGGGTTTTTGTGCAAATAAATAAAGAATTTTTATTTCTTTTTTTTATAGATCATAAAGAATTTTTGCTGAATGATATTGCGCTAATGCACACAGGACTTGCACGAAATCGGTTACTTCAAGATTTAGGTAATGGTGCAATGCATGTTGTAGACGATACTTTATATAGGTAAGGTTTTATATTATTCTTATATTTAAAATTTGCTTTAAACCACGTTATAAATATCAGTTAGTTATATTATAAACTTTAACAACGTGTAATATTATTAATAGAATAAAATATTGTAGAAATAATAATACAAGTTACGATGAAGACGTGGATTATGATTGGGAAACATTGAAGCCAAATACTGCTTTGTACGAAGAAGCGAAATGTTTATTACAGCAAGTGAGATGAGAAAGATAAGT
>JAANIA010001671.1:591138-632566 GCA_017607525.1 Pseudoatta argentina
TCATTTTCCATTTTCTTTTCGTTAATATTAACATTAACTTATATATCTTATATATCTCCTATTACTTTGTAGAGATTTTGTCACATGTCTTGCGTTTCTCATAGTAATAATCTACATCATTGATCTTAAAATCAATAATCAATCATAGTAATAAAGTGGAAGAAAGATTCCATATGTATGCCGGCCCAAATTTAAACATCTTAAACGTGGATTATTATCAGTTTCGGGAATACTAGTGAATGATTCTACAAATTATGTAAATCCCACGACTTCGATAACAAATATCACCGTAGAACCCGACGACATGGCATTAGGCCACCGTCAAATTTCGTCGGTGAGACTCGATTATCCCGACTGATAGCCGTGGTGCTCGCGCGATTCGCTTCTTAATTATCATAACGTGGCAGGTAGTTATCGTGCCCGAGGAAATGTGCGCGAGTAGGCGGCCGTTGATGGCTCTTGTACGTGCTCTGAATTAATTCGCAGTTATCGCAAAATATCACCAGCGGCAAAATTTCGAACGATCGCCGCCGCCTCCGTCGCGTTCGCTATTACTCGCGAAATCGTAAAACGGCGAAATTCTTTTAAAGATTCTGCGTGCAACACATTTACCGTCTTTCTATATTAAATGCTATTCCGGATTCAATAAATTACGAAACATTCACGTGATGAAATAATATCAAACGTAAAAGTCTACAGAAAGTGCAAAAGATTGTTTAAACCAAATAGGAGACAGCGCGAATCTGTACCATTAATCTTTATTACCGATGCGATAATGTAATGCAATTTCCATTCTTGTTATTATATACATATGTATTAATTAATTATAAATTATCACTTTATTTATTCTATTATATTACATTATTTGTTATGAGCGTGAAAGCGTGGTATAGCAGACAGCGCACTGGTCTATCATGCCCAGAGGTCCCAGATTCGATCCCAGTAGAAATCAAAATATTTACGTTCGTGTCTCCTCTCGGAAAAGGCCAGCAACCTCTCGAGAGTATCTTTACTCATAGAAATACCTCTTGAAAAATCCGCCGTTCGGAATCGGCATTAAAACTGTCTGCTCGTGACAATTAAATAATCAGCGTGCGCACCACAAGCATACGAGAGAAATGTAACAGGTCCGAGTTCTTATAACATAAGAAAAAGAAGAAGAAAATATTATTTATTACATTATTTTATCACGTATTAAAAAAAAACATAATTAAAAAGAATTAATAGAATCAGAGAAAAAAATATCACCTTGAGACTTTCTCGAGGAAAAACCGAAGCTTGCTAAGCTCTTCCTCGAGGATATTTTATGCGTTACGAAAGCTTCTTTTAGGTACAATTCTATAATGAATGCCACAAAACGGCATTCATTACCATGTTTTCTCTTTCGCGTGTAATTTCCGCTTCACGCAGGTACTTGTTATTGGCATTCTCGGACGTATACCCGTCCATATTCGAGGATGGGGAATTTAGCATGTCTTCCTTATTGTTCGCATCTCTCGCTCTTCTTCGTTCCCTTTCTCATCATCATTGTCTTGAACCTGTCACGTGACTCATACGTTACTTTTACGCGCCGGCACTGTTTCCTTCTTTTCGCACACTTTCACCGTATGTCGCGACGTGATTATTGTGTTTCTAGAAATACAGACTCAAATACAGCTAACAGCTCGGTATGCCGCAATTGATCGTTCAAACGATACTTCATATTATCATCTCAATCAGGTTTTAAGAAACATGAAGCAATTCTTGTTAAAGAGTTTATGTTTTAATATTTTAAAATTACTATGATAAATCGTTGGTTGTTGGTCAGCTTTTCAAAATGAATTAAAAAAATTTTTTAAGATGTGGAAAAGAGTAGTATTGACCATGGGGATCATTATTAATGCCAGACGATGAATGTCAAGATTTCTTCTCGCATGTTAAAGAGCCATCGTAACATCGCAAACACGAGACAAGAATATGGACGCGTAAAGGCAACCAAAACAGATTGACAGAAATTCATTCGTTGCGGAGATTAAGATTTTGATAAGTCTTTAATCATATTAAAAGTATTTTAAAGAATTTTCGTTAATACTCCAGATGCTAAACATTTTTCTTCAACGTTATGAATCATCAATACTACACAAGTAGTATCACATGTTGTTTATTAGATACAGATAAATATTTTTAATATTTTATCAATTTTGATTTTTTTCCGAAATATCTCGCCTATTTCAATAAATAAAGAAAAATCCGGACAACAATTTTATTTACTTTAAAAATACCATAAAATACTTTGCATCATTTGAAATTTATTTTTCTGCTTGTTTGAATAAATTATCAAATATTTATATAGTTCTTACATAATCAAGTTTTAGAGCTTTCTATTTGAAAAATGTTACTTATTGTTAGACATATAAACTGTGAGGAAAGATACATAAAGGGAAAGATATATAGATTCAATATAGATAACCGAGAACGAAGAAAATATTTCACAAATTACAAAAATCATCGATAACAATCATCATGTTTCCCGTCATAGGATTATCAATTTCTATAATCTCTCCTTTTAAAATATAATTAATTCGTTACGGTTTATTACATCGGTTAGTGCCAGCAAATTTGTTCAACCAAATATATAATCGTTCAGGCGTCGATCAATCATTTAACCAGTCATTGATGAAGAGAGATGAGAGAGAACATTGAATGGTGAGGAAAAGGATTGAAGGATACGACATAGACAATATCCTTTTTCCTCGCTTTATCGTCCACGCATCATCGAACGATTTGAATATCGTAACAACACGATATTCAATTGATGATACATCCAATTCTACAAATGCGACTTGTATCCGTATACATCCGCCTTTAGGCATATATGCAGACGTACATATCTGAAATATATATACCGTTAGCACCGACGGCGACCTCGCGAGACGACTACCTCGGCCGCGCTATTTCTCAACAGCGGGGCACGTTTACACCTCACGTGTATCCGCAATATCGCGCGAACCCTTCCGCGCTTCCTCGCGGGATTCCCCTTCGACGTTGAGCGCACGTACAACGGTAAATCGCGGAACGAAATTCCGCCGTGAAGCACGCTATTCTTCCGAGCTCGAGAGCTCAACAGACGCACGTGGAATGCACGTGGATGTAATGAGAGAATAGCGACCTTTTACGCAAACAGCAGGAGCTTTTCATTTGGAGAATTTGTAACTCCCTAAGCGGATAACCCTAAGTGGTCGGACGTCTCGAGGATGAATATGTGGATGATGTTAATGTTTTGATACAGAGATTCCACGCAGTAGGGATTAGTATAATCAATGTTAATAAATTTCAATCTCTGCTATTAAATAGATATTCTAATTTCGGCCGTATCTCGTTATCGAAACGAGAAAATCTCCTAACGGTATATGCCACAACGCAAGATGTTCGTAGCGAAAATTTTTTATATTTTAATTATGTAACAATTGGAAAAATAAACGTTTCGACCTTAAACTAGGTCATCTTCAGTATTACGAAATTATGAATTCTGAATAATGCATATAATGCAATATCGCAGAATAATATAAAGAGTTTAAAATGCCGAGTTATAAATGGTAAGAAAAATTTTTCAAATGATAATATTCTCGTTATCGAGTTCTTCTAAACATCAACTTAATGATGATAATTATCACGATATAACATTATGTTAATATCGATATTTGATAATTGATTTTTCCTAATGTTTGAAAAGTATTCAATGTTGGAAGTAAAATATATCGTAAGATATCTAAACATTTCTCGTGTCAATATGGTACAACTCTTACGCTCAATAATGTGCCAATCTCGTCGGTTATTGCTGAGTCAATTTTTATTTGGATCGCTGCAACGGCGAGATACGCAAGGTATACGGAATGTCGAAGCCCCGCAGGGCACGTGGAATATAACTTTTCCATCGGCATCTCTGTATTACGAGAACGGAGAGAATACGCACGTACACTGTCACATACAGGGTGTCTTATAAAAGTCCTTCCACAAACGTAATCCCGTTTAATTAATTTGCGTTCTATTCTTTCGTATGAGACGAGAATCTTATTCAGGAACTTAATTGGCAAAAGAAGGTTTGACACTGAGGAAAATATATTGCAAGAGTTACCGAAAATTAAGTAGGTAAATTCAAAGCTTTTCGTGAGAAAACGATGACTCGATACAATTTGATAACGATAATGAACGTAAGAATGTCAGAAATTAAATACTTTGCCAAGAAAGATGAATTCTCGTGTAGCCGCGTGTACACAACTTCTCGGGGGACACCCTGTACGTGTACACGCAGGACAAATTGCTACGGCGTGGCGCAATGTCGAGAACACCTGTCTCGATGTTACAAAACCCGCTTCCTAGGTGCTTTACGCACATGCTTGAACAGCGTGCCTAAACGTGGAGCAAAGGTCCGCCGTTTCAAGGATCGGGGACATTTCACTCGTCCCAGGAGAAATGGATATATAGGTGCATGCAAATAATGCCTCGAGATTCGTTTTATTCGACACGAAGTTCTATAATCAGTTCAGATTGTTTAGACTTTTAGACTGAAAATTATTTTGATACTTGAAACACTTCAATTTTGAATCGATTCCGATTCAAGCTTCGGATACATCTTTCAATTCGAATACCGTACTGCTGTTACTCAATACATTTTGTACATTAACTGTCACATCTTTTTTTTTTAATTAGATTTTTTTTTATTATTGCAAATTTCGAGGCTGTGAGCGTAATGGTTCAGCGAGTCGTAAGCGAAATTGAAGAAACGCGGTATCCAATCCGATATGCAGTCCGGCGAAGCGGATTATGAAACAGCATTCGGTATTCCGTGGTAATTCCACGACGTGTCGTCTGCCCACATTCGCCTTTCGCCGTTCGTGCGTTCATCGAAGGAATCTCCGACGACATCAGGAGGACGGCGCTTCCTCGTGATGAAGGCTGAATGCCGATCGACGATCGTTCCGTCTCGTCTCATCTCGCTGCTCATTGCCCAGAATTATCTTCGTAAATTGCCACGATCCGGCCGCGATTCATCGCGCCGTAGGGGATCTCCTCTCTCCTTCTCAGATTAGCGAACTTTCCTTCGCGACAGCAGTGGTGTCAATGCGCGACAACAGCCACGATGGCATTATTGCATGACACAAACGTGACAGTGATAAATTGGTTTCTTTGTGCGCTCATTGAGGGTCGAAAGGACTTTTCTCGCTTGCAATGTTACCGAAAGGCGGAAGGCTTCATTATGTTAGAAGAAAGTCGCCGTGACAGCAAAGATAATAGCCAGGCGTATTTGCAATTTTCGTTTCTGACATTTGTTGTGCTCGGTAATGTAACGCTGTCGTGATTATTATCGATTCGAAATGCAAATAATCCATCTTTGCCTTTGAAGGCTACTTGCATTTGCTTGACCTTACTTATTGCTATATAGATTGTCTTAGCCGAGGTAATTTTCACGATAGATTCTTTGGGATGGTAGGACTAGATTTTTCCCTGATGGAAATTCTACGATAATTAATGATGGATAATTAGGCTAATTGTCGG
Source organism: Pseudoatta argentina (assembly GCA_017607525.1). Classification (NCBI taxonomy): domain Eukaryota; kingdom Metazoa; phylum Arthropoda; class Insecta; order Hymenoptera; family Formicidae; genus Pseudoatta; species Pseudoatta argentina. The sequence continues at coordinate 596,674 of JAANIA010001671.1, forward strand.
ATAATTAAACATATTAATATTAAAAATTACATAATTCTCGAATTACCGATTACGGTATTATGTGTAATAAACGAATAATGAGACGTGATTTCCCGTTAATTTAGAAAAAAATGTATAACTTTACCAGAAATATAAAATTATACTGCCAATTATTGCTAATATGAATAATTATAGCTTGATTTTAAAAGATTACACACACACAATGTATAAAAAATAAAACCATAAAATGTAACTCTGACTAAATGATTCCTAATTGATATAATCCTTACTTATAAGATTGGGCTAATAATTAAAAATTGTCTGTTAGTATTCAAAAAATGTAATTTTAAAAATTATACAATAATTCATTTTTTCCAACAAAAAATTGAGTTTGATTTTATTAAAGTTGTTATTGTGAATTTGTGTGACAATTTACATATGTTGTACTGATTCTACTGTCAGATATAAGACAATATTCAGAAAATTCTTGAAGCCTTGGCTTAGATTTCAGGTTTGTCGCATGCTCGGTGACGTAGAACGGAAAGGAGACTCGATTGTATGGTCCCCTTAACTCGTAATATTCCAATGACGAGACTTGCATACCTGTTGCTTGTAAAACGATCAGAATAGCTTTGCATCTGCGTGTTTAATGAAACGCGTCAAGAAGTCTTTGACTATTTATGTAAATTTTTATATCATTTTCTTCATATCATTTTCTTGTACGAGAAAATAGTTCCTCTCATACATGTGTAAATAAAATTCATTAAAATTGTTTAATAACCCGGAATCTCTTATCTCTTTTTCCAGGATCTAAAATTCACATACGAATAAGTCACGTTATAATATAAAAGACAATGCATTATAATTAATCTTTCCCGACAATCTTGTCTTATTTTTTACCAAATTTAACGTCTAAATTATATTTATATTTTATGTCAAATATTTATATTTGATAGATAAACAAACGATATCTTATTAAACAAATAAAATAGATAGCCTATTAATTTTTTTCTTACCGAAAAATTTCGGCATGCAATTGTATTGAATAAATAATTTTTAGCGTACCTATTTAACGGCCTTAAATAAAAATTGTTTAATATAAATACCTTCCCAAGAAAGTTAAAGAAGATTAATGTCGAGCGGGGTATTCGTTCGGACGATTCGTAATGGATTGCGTACCGCAGCACAAATTATAATCCCGACTTAGGTGCGTTGTGAAATCAGTCCCTCGAGGTATTACAACAGCAAAACAACTTACAAATATCGCTGCAAAAAGAATTGTCTTTGCGATCGGAATTCCGTCATCTGGATTGAACTGAATTGTGATTTCTTGATCGCATAACTCTACTGAAAATTATTGAGAAACGTCGCTAAATATCAGAAGTATGTGTGTAACACCGGTCGACCGCAAGAGATGATTATGCCATTCGTTTCCTTGAACAATTTCGGTGTGACTGAGGTTTTGACAGTCTGCAGTGAATGGTCATTACAACTGCTCGATTATGTATACGACGCGTACAAAGGAACAAAGGTGTCTGAATAAAGGTATATTCAATAATTTACAGTTAGCACTTTATGAGGATGTAAGAGAAGTATTTAACTTCAACGATTTGTAATGTTATCTTCTCGATGCACCAAAGAATGTACTAAGAGAGATAAGAGAACAATGATATGCTTCTTTTTCTCAAAAGAAAATGAATGATAAATAAAATTATTAGATCTCGCGATTTGACATTTTGTAAATAAATAAAAAATTCAAATCTCTCTCTCTCTCTCTCTCTCTCTCTCTCTCTTTATCGATGTTTTTTAAATTTTTATTTATTAAATTTTCACCGAGAGAGAAAGAGAGAGAGAGAGAGAGAATTAACGAGATGAGAAGAAAAGGAAACTAAGAAGCTGATAGCCAGGAGAATCAGCGTCGATGAAAGGAAGGAATTTGGTGAATGGGAGTGCCGCGTGCAACTCGTTTTTCCACTACAATGGCACTTATTGCGGTGTACGCGGCAATCACGCATGCACGAGAGAACGAGAATTCCTCGAGATCGTAGCCGATAGGCACGACGATCATGTTTCCAAGGTAATCGAAGAAGATACACGTCGATTCGCAAAGACACGGCTAACGTTGGCAACTCCCGCGATTACGAAACCAACCACGAAAGACACTGGACTTGCAGTTAACAAGGCGTAACGTGAAATTTATCCACCTGTAAAATGTGTAACTTGTGAAATTTATTCACATAGGCATTTGTATAAAACTCATATATATATACATTCTTTAGAAACTATCATGGAGCTCACTTGATATTTAAATAACTGATATATCGTTGTATTAAAATTTCGGGCTTTTCTATCAGATGTCTCAAAAGTATCAAAATTATATTTATATCCTTCTAATAGCTTTCTTTTTTGCGCATAAACCGGAATAAATCACAACCATCGCGGTTGTTGTCCAAAAACCGAGAAGAATGGGTTGAGCATGCACCCCAACCCCGTCATCGTATGCGTTATTGGGCGGATACACGCGGAGTGAAGACGACAAACCGCTTCGACGACAAAACGATACCGTCGAATGGATAATGAGGCCTGACGTCATTGTCCGGAAAGGAACAAGCCCCCCCCGATGGGGAGCCAAATATGCCACCCACGGATTTTGATCGCACACGACAGTTCCCCCCCTGGTGTGTCTTGCTGCCTCTGAATTATCATTCGTCGAATATGCATGAAAGATAAACAAAAAAGACAATGTTTGCATATGATTTGAGCGTGGCGACTTCCAAGCGACAGATATTTGTGTTATTTATCAACAAACTTTTGTTCAATTTAGACACGTAGAATTGCGCGTGGGAAAAAGTTTGAAACTTTTTTCGTCTATGTTAAATTTAAATAATATCATAATTCCGATTCTCTTGAATTATACGCAAGTCGAATGTCAAATTTTTCTAAATCTTGTTTTTTGTTTGAAACAAAACAAAATAATTGTTTATATTTTTAGTTTTAGAAAGAAAAAAGAAACTGCCATAGAGACATTTCTTTATTTAGCTTTTTAAAAGTTAAGATTTAATCAAAACGAATTGTTTTTTGTCAGACAAAATTTTCACAAGATTCGTAGTAATAGTAAATATTAAGATATACATATATTACAATATTGATATACAATATATTGCTTCAAGTAGATATAAGGACTTCAGTAGGAGAGCTAATTAAACGTAACATTTTTATAGACTATTAAAATGTATTTATACAGAATGTAAATATATTTTAATATTCGGTTCAAAAGTGTCTCTCCGTTTGGTCACATCTTGACGATCGACATCACAACGATCATCATCATTAAAGGACATGCTCGCGAGAGGCCTTGCATATAAACGACATTTTTAATCGCGTGCAATCAAATCTTAACCTACGGTTAAATGCGTAGCTTCGACTATTTATGACATCGCCGAAGTCGGGCTCTTTCGTGAACCAAAGATTCTCGCAATTAGCACGAGATCCAACGAGCAGAGATTCGAGAGCGAGGGGAGAAAAAAAGGTTCGAAGCAAAATCCGAAGTAATCCGACGTAGATTCGCGTAGGGGACAAACGTGAGAGAGGAGAGTGGATATCCTTGAAACGTGGTAGTTAACCGCCACGACATCAGCGAGAACGAAGTATTACCTATCCCGTCGAAGGTGAGGATGCGCCCAGAGGTGCGTGCACGTACGCATCTCCACCGAGGGCAAAAGAGAAGTCGGTCGTTGAAACGATACGCTCTTATACAAAAGTTTGGAAAAATAAAAAATTTACAGAACGTATTTCAATTTCAAAAATAATTTCTAGCTGTCGAGGAATATTTGAAACTTACGAATCGTTTTTACACGTAAATTCCTTCAAACTCTTGAATTTCCAAAACGTTAACGTCTCTACATTTTTTTAATTTTTTTATTTTTTTCGTATTTTCGACTTTAAGAAATCTGAGATTCCTCGCTTTGAACACGGATTAATGTAAAATGTAGCTGAAAGGTACAAAGGTATATAGAAAAAAATGAAGAAGAAAAAATGGAAGGTGATTCGAAGGTCCATCGGTACGCCCACGGCGAGGACGCAATTACGGCTTAACATACGATTTAATGCATCGTCGTTTTGCCCGGGTTTGTTCGCGCATGCAGAGCCAAGTGGCCGAAAACTGGTTGCGCCCTGGGTCGGAGATGCCTTCGGCCGAATTGAGGGGGCCAGGATATGCTGGACCGATATTTAAAGGGCCCATATTCATGCTCGCTACATCGGCGCGATGAAGGCACTTTATTCAAACCCGTCGTGCGAACACCCTGCGAATGCTCGACACTATGCTGCATCGTGATGATCGTCGTGGTTGTATTTCGATCAAAAATATCGTCGGCTGCGCCACTTCGATTCTATGTTTATACTACTTACACGTAATTAAACGAGCACTCTCTCCGCGTGAGAATCTTCTTTTGTACTTCGCCCATAATTGCGCGACCGTCGCTGAAATAAATTCCGCAACCGGATCTTTTCTTTTTCAGACGGTCGAAAGTTTAAAATTTTCAGAACAACGATTATATTCCGATTAAATTAAAAAGACAATTCCAATTGAATCATCTACTTAAATCAAAAAGATTCAATAAATTAATTCTTTTTGCCAATTTCTCGATTGTTAGCGTAATATATTCTGATTTTCGCGACATCAACTGAAATGCTATCGCAGTAAAATTTATATGAAATAAAAAATTCCACCAAAATTTTTTACTTCTGATTGTTCAAAGTAATGTTTATAGACATTGTAACTCACTCCTCATACCTATCCTACCCATATCCTACCCAGAGTAGAGAAAGAAGTTTACTCTCTCTCTGCCGTCGTCTTTTCCGCCTTTTCTTCTTTTTCAAAAGCAACGAACGAACTCTCTTGATTCCTCAGCAAGGACTTTAAAGATCGCCAAGAACCTTACCAGGAAACGCATACGAAGACACCCAAGGCAGTTTTCCCTTCTTCCTCTTCTCTCCCTTCTTCACTCTTCTCTCGCGTTCTGCAAGCGCTTCTCTTTACTCTTATTTCTTCTTCTCTTCTTCCGCCTCGCGATCTTCTCCCTCTCCCCCGCCCCTTCATCCCTTGTCCTATTCGCGTCTCCGGGAATGATTCCTCATTCGTCACGAACAGGTGTGGTTCTTGATAAACGAAACGCGTCCTCTCTCTTCGATTGCAGCTTTACGCGGAAATTAGCGTGGGCAAATAGAATCGCTGTCGACGTCACTGCCGGACAAGTCGCCGCGATACGCACTCGATACGCGCTTAATCGCGTGCATATGAAATTTCAGCAAAATTACAGCGCGACGACGCGATAGCGTCATGTCACCTGTTAGGAGATATTCTCTGCCACCTTGGACGCAAAATCGTTTATCATTCTCCGCTACTGCATGCAAACAATTTCCGGAATATGCAGGAAAGCGCTGCACTGACGCGATCTTTCGCATTTCGTGCGCGCGCGAGAATATTCTATCGTAATTACGACTTCTCTTCATGGAAAATTACTTCATAAAAGAATTCTTCTCTTTATTACATAAGTATTATACGATACGACGACGTATATACGATATTACGATATGTAAGACGTAATGCGTAATACCAATGCCTCGGAGCAATTGATTAATGCTCAATAATTGGAACAATTGATTCCAATTATACTGCCTCAAAGAATTCTTTAAATATTCTTTTTATTATTCGTTTCTATTATTTGTTCATTTATTGGCACGTAAATTCATTTCTTCGCATAAATTTATTGATTTATCGTATAAATTTATCGAATAGTTTACCGGCTCCCGTCATGCTTGACACGGGCTTTATTTTTTCGTTCGAGCTGGAATTGCCAAAAAATATTATCATTGTATTATTTCTTCCTGTAATAATTCCGTTGGCAAACATTCGCTGGTGCATCTATAGGTACTTAACGCAGCGTTTTTCTCTTGCATGCTCATTGACGAATAATAATAATCGATTGAGCATCTATCGCAGATTATCGCGTTAAAGTGCATTTATGGTGCGACGTCGACGACGACGAAGACGACGACGACGACGACGACGACGACGACGACGACGACGACGACGACGACGACGACGACGACGACGCCTGGTTATATATTCACGTTTATAAACGTTCGTACGCAATACAATTGCTGCTGAAAGCGACTGGCGCCTTTAACGAGCGTGCTTTTCACATCCTTAAGAGGGGTCCTATGTAAAGCTTACGAAGGGTCGTAACAACGACCTTGCCGACGTCTGGCTACGCGGGACGGCCCTTAGTCATCGTTCAAGAATGCCGACTGATGTGTATCTTATGCTGACACCTTATCTTTCTATTACGAAAGAAGCAACGCGTTTCTGTTCTCGCATAATTTCCACATCATCCGAGAACGTACTTCTAACCCACATTTTCCATGAATGTTCGTAATGCATTGTTGAATGCTTTGATACATCTAGTACACAAAGCTCGTTAATGAGTTCTGGCAAGTATAACATGACGTCATACGATTAAGCAAATGACAGAGCAACTTAATGCATTAATGACACGATGCACTTAATCCATATTTATGCAATCTTTAATCATGAATAAACTACTAAATTTAAAAAATAAAATTTCGACATCTTAAAGTTTTCTCATCCTAAAGTTGGATCTTAACCTATCTTAGATTAAGTAAATCAGCGCGAAGTTCATTCCAGATAGGAATGAACAGCTTGTTTTAATGAGCACAAACAGCCAAGTTATTATTCATTCGTGTTTGTTCGCGTCCATTTGCTTGGTCTGATTTGGTTTAAAACGGTTAACCGATTACAAGCATAATTAACAGAGGCATGGATAAATTTAATATCAATTGTAAAATTAATTAATCAACTCTAAATTAAATAATTTCACTTAAGTTAGCATTTACATATACTTCAATTGTTGGCATTTTTCAATACTATTCGAGTTTTATATGTATATGTATATGTCGCGTCGCAGTACGTAATCAGATAATGGTTATTGTGAGCCATAAAAGTTTGTTTAATAATATTATAGAAAATATTCTTCATTCAAAATTTTCTGATCTAGAAGTTCGATTTCCGACCAACATCCGAGAAGAGACAGTCAGTAGACCAAACGTGGAGGAGAACTACATTGCAGGTCAATGCACCTGGGCCAGTTTTCGAAATAACTTCAGACACAGGTTGTGTGTAGCACGCGGCCCTTCCCTCTGCTTCCCCGTGATCTGCGTGGGATCTCCTTTTTCGTTTCTTCGCGGAATTCAGAATATCGTCGGACATTCGTAGACAGCCTCTTGACCAGACGCCAAATCGCCGACTTTATATTTACGCTCCGACATACGAGAATATGTACAGGGCGAGTCTATAAACGTGGCGCACGCTCCTTAAATGCGACCGGTATAAATAAGGGTCTCGAGATAAGATACACGTAGGTCCGAAACTCCAGATAAAATTGGAAAGATGAAGAGCATTGTCAAAAACAGATAATTCTTCAACGTATTTGACAGTCTTTTGTTAATTGTTTAATTCTCTTAAGTAATTAGAGTCATAAAATATCGAACAAACGTTTAATACTTGTAAAGATGTGTGAAAATAAATCATTATACCAATAATAAAATTGAAGGTAAAGATACAAATTTTTCCATTTAAATATTTTTCAACATTATATGTGCAAAAGTACAATAATTTTTTACATGCGCGCGTGCGCATGGTCTTACGATGAAATTCTAGAAAGACTACTGCAACAATAAAAAAGCATTGACATTTGAGATAATAAAATGTTATATTTTATCTTCCAAAGTATACTGTTGGAAAAATTATGTCGAATATAATATATTTCACATATCTCAAACGATTCGCTCAAATTTTCATGTTTATTTAATATAAGATGAATATAATGTTAAAAACCTATACAGATATTGTATAAAAAAATGATCATGCTGACAAAAAAGATAATGCTGACAGTTTGTAAACAAACTGTAGAAGTATATTTTTTTTTAGTATAAATAACATTTATAATATGTTAAATTAATATATATTTCATTCATTTATCTTAGGATTTACATTTTAATACACACAATTTTATTTTTATGTTACTTGTTCACTTACTTATAAATTTTAACACATAATATTTAAATAACATAATTACATTATGTTAAATTAATACTCGAATATGTTAAAAAATCCAACACAAGTATACAATGTTTTTTTTACCGCGTAATTCTCCATGACATCAATACACTTCACATTTTTGATAAAAAATTTCAAAGCTTCTTTTAAAGTCCGTAATTGGGATGTTGTTTAGAGTACTTAAAATTACACTTTAAAGTTTTAAGGTTTCGACCAAGGATAAATAAAATGTATATATGTCATAGGAACTACTTTCAAAGATAAAATATAACATTTTGTTATCTGAGATGTTTGTGTTCTTTTATTGTTACAGTCCGGGAATTCATTATCAGATCATGTACATACATTATAATTTATTATGTACGTTGACATTTTTCATGAAAAGATTCGTACGGAAAAATATAATGTGATTGATAAACTTATTACACTTCGTCATTAGTATTGAATTACTCTAGCATTCACTTCTTGAAACGCATTTAATGCAGATTATTGGAATACTGTGTAGAATAAGTTACATGTTGAAGACGTAACCGATACGAATCATTTGTCATGATAGCATACAAATGCTCGAGTAGTCGCGAATTTCACTTTTCGCTTGCGCCGTCGTTTCTTTGAAACGTTTTGATCAACTTCCGCGTCGTAAACGCCATGCGAAGACTACCGGCTAAATTTACTGCACGTTCCGCGGAAAATTTCTATGCTGGGCTACATTTGACTGAAATACGTCAGGTAAGCTCTCCTAGTGAAGGATCTTTGCAGTCTTTTCTCAACAGCGCGCTATATGAAAAGGCACTGCGGAAGACAATGTAAAAAGATATAACTTAAAGGAATTATTGTAGAATACAAGCGTCAAATTTCAAGTTAGCTTTATGGATAATTAATCTATATTACTAATCTTTTTTTTTTCATTTTTATACTATACGTATCACTATTGATATATTTATTTTTACATGTGTATTTATATATACGTATTGTTGGAAGAATTGTCAAATTTTTAAACAAAGTTCAAGATTAGACACCTTTAAACGCCTAGATGGGCAACGAAACGAGCAACGCTTCATATTTGTATTTCAACCAGAGCTTGAAAATGATATATCATTTTCTCTTTAATGATAACGGTACAGGAACTTATATCGTATCAATAATTGTCAAAAATACGTTAAAGATGATTTCGTGAAGAAATTTTGAATTTAAAATCACTTAGATTATGTACGGTTCCACAGACATAATTTTCCAATTTTTCACTGTTCTTGCGGCAATCGATCGTCCCAATTCTTGCACGAAAGAATCTCCTCGTGTCTTCTCATGCGCGACGAATAGGTTATCGTGTACGTGAAGTGCAGGCTTGTCTATGACGCAAATATTCCCAATATTCATTGCGCAAGTAACCAATAAATTGATCAATTCGAATAGTTTTGAATATTTTTATCTAAAACAGTTTTGCTAAAAAAAAATGTATATCCATTTATAAAGACGACTATTGTAGGTCTACTCGCGTACGTGTAGAAGTGCTTCTAAAAGGCTCGATTTACAATGTTTCCAACTGCAAGACTTTCCACCCGCCTTTACTCATTTTCATACCACATATTCTGAAGTAGCAGACCGGATGAAGTTCTTTTTCTTCCGCAAGTCCAATGTAGGATATCTTGGATGCGCCGCCGCGAGAACGTCGAGCACGAAATCACGCCGAAATAGAACGGGACAAGTGGGACGTCGCGTCGGGACGACGGCGCCGACGATGAAGAAGCAGAAGGAAATGAACGGAGCGCGACATCGGTATATACCGATGGGAAGAATACTATGGGATCTCGCACTGGAAGTGATCCAAAACCGAGGGTAACGCCGTCGTTACCCCGACGTGAGACCAAAAAGACTTCACGGCGGCTGGATGGAAGATAACTATGCAGGTGATTAGATTCATGTCATCACTGAGATAAGTTTAAATTGGGGATTCAGTTATCTATATTGAAGGCTGAGTCTCATTGGGATTCCTTAAATTGGGATTGATAAAAACTGTAAATTAGGCCTGTCCAAAACTTAGCTTCCTGCTTTCTACCGTTTCGTTAAGACGTTGAGATAAAGAGAAAACGAAAAGAATAGACGTTAGAGTTTTGTCCAGTGAGTGTGTTATAGTCTTTTTTTAGCTTGCAAGCTAAGTTATGGAGAGGCTTGTAAATAGAGGGATGTACACTCTTATGTTTCTTTTACATTTCAAAAATCGTGGGAAATAGTAACCGAGTATGTTTACAGCTGAAAAATAAGTTGCTCCTTTGTTCATACTTTATTATCTAATCAGAAGAAAAAATAAATATAGTTAATATACAAAATGTTTTTTTCTGACTTGATATCAACATGTCTTAAAAATAGAATAGGATTCTATCCAAATATTAAATAATTCATTTATATCTCCTTTAGTAAAATCTTGCACGAGATTGGAAATGTTTTTCCTGCTTCCGAGAAGAGAAAGTCGTAAAAAATAGATAACAGTGAAACGTAACAAAGCAGCGATAAAGGAATTTCAAAAAGTTTGATAAATGAGGTAAGACGAGACGAGACGGATCATGGAGAAATCCAAGATGAAAGTTCAATCGTATTATTTCAACGGAATTTAATTGCACTCTCGTGAATACACTTACTTATGTTGCTTCATCTCCTTTCGTTGGTTTCCCGATTATTCACAAAAACGATTCCACAAAACAAAATTATGATGGACTTATTTAAAAAAGTTGAATTTAAAAAAACACCTCGAAGGAATTTAGTTTGTTTCCATTTAGTTGCCTGTTATTACAAATAATATATTATTTTAAGCTTTAAAAACATTCATGACAGATTTTCAAAAAAACTGTTTAGGCACTAAAACAATGTCTGTAGATAACAGAGTTCTAAACAGAACATTCAAGTAAAATTTAAAACAACTATTAATAAATTATAAAGTTAAAGCAACTATTACGTGCAAAAAATTATTAAAATATTAAAAATTGTATTCTCAATAAAGAAAAAAAAAAAAAAAAAAAAAAAAAAAAAAAATTTTNTTCAGTTTTATCGCATACCCGAGGAAAACTCGCAGAACAGTTAATCGAATTCCAAATCTGCCGCTTTTCTCAGCGCCGATATTACCACTCGCGGTGGCACAAAACACTCACCAGCTCCAGCTCCAGCTTGCGGACGTCGTAATATCCCTTGTAATACTTGAACCACATCTCTCTCACCGATCACTTGCGCGCCTGGACGGATACACGCATCGCGCGTTACGTTCAACGAGATCGACGACTCTCGAGATCGCTTTCTCGAGGCAAGTCTCTGTCTCTATCCTTCGAGCGAGTCGTTATTATCCCGAGAACATCCCCAGACGCGGTGGGGCATTTGGCTTGTTCGTACCACGGTGCTCTATCGAGAACGAACTGCCACTTCCGTGCTGCCTCTCGCGATGCGATGCCCGGCGTCACCGGCGTTGCATCGCGGTCAGTTCGATGAAAGAGTGCACTGTTTCTGCTGCGCGATCCGCGGTCCGTATCGTATCGTAGTGCACGGAGACGAAGATAAATATACGGAGCGCGAGATGCAGCAGCGAGCGAGATGTGAGAGAAAGAGAGAGAGAGAGAGAGAGAGAGAGAGAGAGAGAGAGAGAGAGAGAGAGAGAGCAGAGAAGAGCGGCGTGATACGATGCACTCGAGGACCTTTGAGAGACTGTACGCCTCGGCACGGCCAAGAGGCCAAGTATAGACGAGGCACGCCTCGTGTAGGTGCGTATTAATGCGTGCATGCTAGTTCAAGATCGACGTGTGAGTCTATACACGCACGTTTATGTGTGCGTACGTGTGTGTCCGCGCGCGAGCGAGCTCGTGGGCCACTAGACTTAATTAGCCGTCTCATCACTGGAACTACGTTCTTTTTTCCTGCGAGCCACGTGCGATTTCACAGCGCGAGGGCTGCTCGCGAGACCACGAGTCCTTTGTATCGTGTGAGCCGAGAGTATCTTTAAAAAAAAAAAAACGCGATGAAATGCAAAGAAACGACTTTCCACATACTCGCAACGCACGCCTCTGTTTCATGCATACGCGGTTGAGTGCTCTATTTTTTTTTTTAGATATTCTAGAATTCCATGAAAGAATATCAGATATCATCTGTTCAGAGTAAGTTATAACTTTATGTCTCGAATGCTCGAATTATAATAATTAACTAACTGTTTCAATTAATTTAGCGAAAGATAAAAAAAAAATTAAAAAATGCAACTAGGAATACAATTTAAAATATATAAAGGAAACTTGCAAACAAATAATTGTTATATATGCATATAACAATTAGATATAAATGTCGTAGAAAATAAATATTGCAATGTTACGTAAGGAGCAGCCTAGAAAAATTATCTTCTGAATGATTTCATGGGCACAGAAGAAACAGCACAGTCTTATTAGTACTATTAGCTTATCTTTCTGGACTAGATAGATAATGCGTCTAACCGGGTACCAGTGGACACAGTGACGACACTGCGTTAATCAATTCTTAACGACTAACCAACGAGCTTCGACCGAAAGGCTGCGGAATTGTGTCGAGGTGAATGACATACCAAGGCGATTTTACGAAACTGTGAGTTGAAAAATTGCTATGCATCGCACTGATCATAAAAACTGACGATATTTTAGTTATATCGCGTCGAGATATGTGACAGAGATAATCTTGCGGTATGCAGGAAAGCCGTTAAACCGTTCGGAAAGTTGCATAATACAGAGGCCGATGTTAATTTACTATTCCTATATAAGTAATAGCGACATAAATCCGATAATGCTTGAAGATCGCCTTGAAAATTTTATGTCTCTTGTATAGTATAATATACGATTAAGAAAAAGATCAATATTTATATTATAAAATAAATATTAAATTTCGATTGGATAATGATTCGTGCGTTATAAGATAAATATAAAATTTGCGTTAAAGAACGATTCCATTATCGTACAAACAAGAAGTTCTCCATTCACTTCTGTGTGATACAATACTGAAAATAAAATAAGTTAAATGTAGATTTGATATCCGTTGACACGCGCACCCATCGGCTTCTCGAGGGAATACACCTTCTCATTACCATTTAATAGTTGCTATTGTAGGGATATCATAAGGACAAGGATGAAAGTCTCAATGAGTTTTCAATAGAGAGTTTTAATGAGAACAGCACAATACAGGACGAACGATACTGAACGACTGACTCCTCCCGTCGCGCCAGCTGCCGAAAAACAGAAAACAATCGTTTCCCGCGAATCGCGAGCGGCGAATGACAGTACCGTGTCACGTACTCGTGAACCGATGTCACACATTTTCCGTGGGCCCTACACTATAAATGAATGTTATAATTTCTTTAAGTTCTCGATAGCGCGGAACTTTCATGGAAGATAATGAAGTGATATAAATAGCGCGTTGTAAATGACTTGATGCGAATAAAAGTGCAAGAATCGCGTGCGATAATCTTTATCTTTTTTCAAGATACGGGATGACATAGCGTTCGCATAATTACGGAGAAGTATTTAAGGAATATTTTAATTTCATTGACTCACTTCTCTGTTGACTTGCTTTTGCACCTACATGTTTTTTTGTTTATCTAAACTACATGCTTTTGCAAGTTAACAGAAGTGGGTCAATGAAATTAGATCTAAAAATCCAGGACAATAATCATAAACAAAAAAACATGTAGTTTAGATTTCTGCATCTTAAATGATAATAAAATTCGTCGAGATGTAATAAATAAAACGATCAAAATTTTATGTCGTAAAAATAACGTCAAGTTCATTGTCACGTACAAACCGGCCTCGCCCTCACCTTCTCTCTCTCTCTCTCTCTCGTCGCTTCTCGCTCAATCGGAATCAAATCGTTCGTATCCACCGACAATTCATTCGTTTACCCCTCGTCCTGAAATTTATGAACGAGTGGTCGCTACGCCATTAATCATCGCGCTCACACGCACACATTCGCGCGCGTTTATTCGAAAAAAAAAAAAAAAAAAAGTCCGCGCATCTCCACGGCGGTATATTGATTTATGGGCCAGTCTCGTATCACTTTTAGAACTTGCTCGTCCCTTTTCTATGCATCGCGGCAAGATTCCGCAGATTGCACGCCCGTGCAATTACAAGACGACTCCTCTCGTGCGCGTATTCGCGTTCCTGCGCGAAACCGAGAGCGGTCCTCTTAATCGACCGTGTGGTCTCCGCGTTCGCGAGGCACACCCTCGTTAATCATCGTCAATTGCCTATTCGCGATGTAACCATCGTCATGCGCTCATTAATCAATACTGGTTTCAAATAAAAAAATTGGCGGACTCATTTCATATATATGTAAAAAAAAAACACACTTATAATTAAACAGACACAATTTCGTGTCCTACAACATTCCTATACGATCACGGGATGCAGGCCATCAGGAACGCTCTCTATGTCGCGTTATGCGTTTTTTTATTTACGAGTAAACCGATCGAATGCAAGTATTAAGATTGTATCTACTTTCAATGTGCCTCGCATTACAATTTTTGTGCAATCTGCGTGAGTAGATACCTCATGCAAACACACATATCTACACATTCAAACAGACATGTAGCCGCAACGATGCTCGCGAGTGTCCCCGCGAATCATTTCGAATCGTTGGTTAAATGTCTAGCGTCTTATAACTCATCGCGAAATTTATGGAACCTGTTCCCCCATTAATCGGCATTACGTCCCGATTCAAGAAACGGGCGTTCGCACTCGTGAACAGATGCTCACACCGATTACTGCACACACNACACACACACACACACACACACACACACACACGGTTGCAATAAACCGTAACAAATTGCAAATTTACGATACGCATTTAAAGACTTTGAAAACTCGTTGCAAATTACATTAATTACCAAAAGCATCATGTCACGACGTTCTTAAACACCCCTTTATGCATTCTCATTCACGCGCGTCTCATTCTGCTGCGTTAAATATAAAAATCAATTTACGGAACTCGTTTAAAGAAACGAAACGACACTCCTATGCATTGCATTTTTCCCTTCTTGTATTTGTAGTGGCAAATTAACGGCGTTACATTTATCGATGCATTAGCAACGTAATACGCCAATACCATCGACAACCGTCTCATCTCATCATCGGCCCAAGCCTCGTTCTAAGCGCAACCATCGTTCGCAGCGGCGACCATCGTATCGACCATTGAGATCGCACTGATAACAAATCATCTCGAATCAATCCCCTCCCGAGAGCGATTTCATTATCCCCAGGTATTGATATCGTCTCGCAAACGCGTAACGTATGAAACGCAGCGTGCTCTCATTAATCAACGGCGCGGCGGCGGCGGCTCGCGCTGGTTGCAGTCGCGACGCGGCGGAGAGGCTTCTCGTTCGCTTCTCTTCGCTCTGAAAAGGGACTCTGAAATGGTCGCTCGGCGTAATTGCTCGGCGTGCCACGGATTGTATATGTACGCGCGGCATAATTTCGATTTCCATACGGGAATGGCGCAGAATGGCGAAGGCGACGCGGGGCGCGTCCTTGCTACGGGATGCTCCTCGCGAGATACGAGAGGAAAGGATCATCCTGCATGTCCGACGATTCCTGATTTATGAGTCGAGCGCGCAGTCCGGGGTTTTCAAAACTTATCTATCCTGACCCTCTCTTCCGATGGCGCCGCTCCTTCACTCGTATGTATGCCAGGGCAATCGCGCCGACTGCAATTATCGCACCGATGAATCTCTCTCTCTCTCTCTCTCTCTTTCTCTTTCTCTTTCTCTTTCTCTTTCTCTTTCTCCACTCCGATCGTCCAATTGCATCTCTCAACGGGTTATGCATTCGCATCCAAATGGCGCTCCCTCTCTCTCTCTCTCTCTCTCTCTCTCTCGGTCTCTCTCATTCACCTCTCTTCCGTCTGTTTGCTCGCAGTCATAGCTTAGAATGAGCCGGATTCAAACTAGTTTTGCTTTATCCTTCTTCTAACTCGATGTTCGAAGCCGTAATAAAATAAATGATGACGACAACAACTTTTGCTGTTATGTAAAAGTGGCGAATAGATAAATTTAAGAATCGTCGAAACATTTTCAAAGAAGAGAATCAAAGTTCTTTGACAAACTCACAAATAAGCTCCCATAGGTATAGAAAAAAACAAAGTCTTGTGTATTGTATTACTTGCATTCTGCTCAAATTAAGTTTACGCAGAGAATCTTTAGGTTTAGCAGGATGGATGCATAGATGTTGACGTTCGTTAATACTGTAAAGAAGAGTAAATCGCTCAATTCCAGATAATATTACAGGTGTAACGAAGTGCAATACATACGATTAGCAATGCAAATCAGATTCTGATTTGTCGAGGCATTTAATTAGCGCGCGGTATTAAACGTATTCGCGAGAACGCTGCTGGAAACAAGATGACGTGGCGCTGCCGCTGCACACACTTCTGCATACGCAGAAGAACCTGCTCCTCTGAGGCAGCGATCGCAAAACGAACACATTTGTAAAATTAATGGGACACTAGAAGAAGCATCCAAGTCAGTGGCGTCGTTTGGAAAATACCACGGTAGAGTACGATCGATCGTCAAGTACCTACTTCTGCGAGTGAATCCTGAGAGCTCAGCTAATAGCCGGTATCTGCTCACGTCATCCCGCAGCCCGTTGATCCCTGGCAACGTTGCTGCTCATGCATGCGTCTCTTCGTTGCGTAATGTGTAAGGCCTAGTCTTAAAATATACGCACTCGCGCTCGATACGAATGAGATGGGAACGCGGCGATGCGTTCCCTTCAAATATCTGGATCGGTATTAAGAGTCTCTTGCGAAAAGTCGCTTAACGAATCGGACGTATCTCATTACTTAAGCCAATGTCATACGGAAAGAGACTGTGAAAAGAGACCGGCTTGACCGATTTAAGATCGGCTAATTTTAATGAACTTAATCTATCCCATGTCGTTTTCCACTTTAATTCAGATGAGACAGACATCAATAGACTAGCCGACGTTCGCGAAACAAGATTTAATGAATGTAGTTTATTTAGGTAATTGTTGATAATCAGATCGAAGTATGATTACATAAAATTTTCGAAAATAAGGTTTAATTTTGGTTTCTCTGATTATATAGTAATTATTGACACAGTTTATGTAGTTTTTTTTTTTCAAATTATTGTATATTATAGAAAGTAAAATGATTTTTTCCAAATATAAGTAATGATGATGTAGTTCGTTTTTCAAAATGTATCTAATGTGCACATAAAACAATAATTATTTCAGATATTATTATTTAAATTTCTGATACATAGTAGATCATCGAAATACTGTACGATGCAGGTGTAATGATCGAAAGGATTACCATCAACAGAATGATTGGACAGAATAGAACAATCCACTACAAATTGTTTCAATGTCGATCACTCTCGATTCGACTTCCACTTCTGACGTTCTGTTTAGCGTTCCATTAAAGCATGTTAGGTAGACGAGGGTACGAAAGTGCGAACGTACGTCGGCGGAACGGCTTGCAAATCGCTTTCGCGATCGAGACGAACACCGCAAAGTGGTTGCGCTCTTTCCCTTCTCTCTCTCTCTCTCTCTCTCTCTCTCTCTGTCGACGCATCTTGGAATCGACTGTGCTCGAAAGAAAATAAATCGCGAATCGATGACTAGTTGAAACAGTTACGTTAGCCAGCTGCTTGTGCTTCTCATTTCTTTTCTCCTCGGCTTCAATTCGTTAACTAAGGCCGTGTCACATGATGATGTGATCCGGTGTATCTTCAGATACCGTCCAAGTGAATCACGAGTTAATAAACAAGCCAAATCGTTCATCCCAATAGTGATCGATCGTTTTTTGCACGTAGCTGACGATAAATGTGAGGAAACTATTTTTTCCGGCTTGTTTGCAACAATGTATTTGTCAATCTTTTCCACGTATAGCATATTTATCTTTCTGAGCAACAGTGCAATGTAAAATATTATTTGTATTGCATTCGTATAAGAGTTTCATAGCGGCAAGATAACGTTCGCAAATACGAAGCTGATGGTTTATTGTTTTTGTGCAACTATTATGTACAATTGTAAGAATGCTAAGTTCAGCTCAATTTTCCAGTCACTAGGGATGTGCATAAACCTTTATGAATCTTTAATAAGCACGTAAGCGGTATACATAATCGCATGTTTCGAATAACTGAAAGACTAAACCTCAGCAGCACCTCAACACACAAAAGTCATTTTAACTCGTGTCGTTCATTTTAACGTCAACAAATTGTACATTTTAGTATTTACTTTTAAAATCTATAATTAAGAAATATTTGCAAAACTAGAGAAATACGAATCAAGTTTTACACACACCGTGTGAAGATTTAATAATGATGTAATAATCCGTAAGTAACATTTACGAGCAAATTTATATAAATAATAAATTTATATAAAGCGAATGTATGTGTGTGTGCCATGTGTGTTGTGTGCGTGTTTGTAAAGAATATTACTTTTTAAGTATATAAATATAGATGTTTTTTTTTTGAAGATTCTTATCTTCGGTTTTTACTGATCTTCTTTACGTCAAGATTTATTTTTCTACTTACCACCGCGATCATAATTATTAATTATAAAATTAAGACTTCAAGACAACGGCTGCTTACCTGCAACAAATCAAAACGAGATTCACGTTATTTTTTATTCGAACATCGATTAGCAAAATCAGTATTTAATTTATAGCTCGGTGCGCGTAAAAATCATCACCGTGATTCGTGAGACTCGCGCGACTTTATTGCGAGCGAGCATCTAAAGTCCACGTGTAAAGTTTAACGAGTTTCGCTTCTAGCGTTACTTAACGTTTGCAAAAAGATCAGCAAAACGTTAGCTCGTCCTTCGTCTATCGTAAAACGAATGTGAAACAGCTGTGGCGGGAAGAGAGAAATCCTGCACAATGGACCCTTAAAACGGCATTTCTCCGTTCGGTAACTAGACATTTGCAAAATTTCATGGGCTTCCCTTGAATGATGAGATAGGAACATGCTATTTCCATATTAAACAATTTCAGGCTCTTCGTTGTACCCACGATATATATTATACTATTCATTAATATTATACCTTATAATAAACTTACAACCGTCGATTTTATCTTCAAATATTCTCCAATTTTTTCTCTTTTTTTTTTCTTTCGGGTATTACATGTTGTTATTTAATCTATTATATGTATATTTATTTTGAAACTATAATTAGTACATATACTTAATCTGATTATTAAATATTCATATTTATAAAAATATATTGAACAATTTTTCCAAGGTTCTGAAAACTTGTGAAAATTTGACTCAATCACCTCGACTTTCGATGTCATTTTCAAATGATATCAATTCTTGAAAATTTGTATTATTTCCAAGACTTGTCCTGGTTTCGTGCAGATTTGAGGCTTTGGCCATACATTTCAGATGACCCGATATAGACAGCCCGCGTGTTCTTCGTTACTCGCGCGAAAATCACTTCGCGGCGTGTAACACACGTCGAGGATTTCAATAAATAAGACCCGTAGGCATTCTCCAACCCAACGTCGGCTGTAAAGAGCCGATAAGATCGGTAGCTAAATAATCACCTTGACTGTTACGGTCGTGATGCACATTTTCGCGACGTGCATGTATGCGTGCATGTATCGCGGATGAGTAGAACATACGTTCGCACGTAAGTGCGCGTGCGCGTGCAAAGAACGCGGGAGAGTTAACGAAATCGCGTTTATATATGCTCTATAGCACCGGTCGAGATTTATCTGCCACTTATCGCGACGTACGCCAGAATCGCGCTGACTTTTTAGAGTCCATGCCTGGCTGTACACCGCGACATCTGGTAAGAAGGCAACCTCGGGATAGGCTCTCACCAACCGATCGGTCCCTTTGGCTTTCCTTCACTGATGCCAGCCCTTCGTGCTTCGTGGGTTCTCATCTCTGGCTCTGACACCGTGTCTCCATTACTGTCATCCAATTGGAATTTCGAAAATAAACAACAAAAGCACGCCATCTTGATCGATTATTATCAGTTGCTGATCGTGATTTCTTAATAATGGAATTTCGTCGAATTTTATTTACAGATACTAACGTAATATTACGACTCAATGATTTCACATCAATCAATAGACAAAATGTATGAACAATATGTTATAATAAAAGAATGTAATTTCTTAACCTTTCGACTTCTATGTTAATTTCCCAAATATAACTGTCAGATGGATGAGCTCAAAAAATTTTCTGTATATATAATGGCATGTTTATGATATTAAAAAATTACGTAAAAATTATGTAATAAATAAACATATAAATGCGTACACATATTGTAATACAATGTCATTAATTTTTATTCGCAAATCCACAGAAATTATCAAAATCTTCTAGTAAAATGATTCTGAAGGAATCATTTTTGGGGTGAGAGCAACTCGCCTTGCTTGGGAATCGAAAGGATAAAATATATTATATATATGTATAATTTTATTCTTGACTATTTCTTTTATATTGTTCCGAAACCGATACACTCTCCCACACACACACACACACACACACACACATTTTTTTCCTCCCAAACTTGACATCAACACACAATTAATGAGATCTATACGTGAATTACATAAATCATCCAAAGCAAATGAACGTATCGCCCATCATCATCGGTTGTAGCGACTCAAACTTGTGTTTGCTACATCGTGATGCCGAGGCAAATATTTGCTGAGTTTGTGTGCGCAAACGGCGGCCAACCGGGGCCCAAATCACAGTGGCCCGTTTGTTCTTGGGCGCATCAGGGCGCCCTTTCACGGTTCTCAATCTCAACGGTCCGCCAATTCGCTCCGCAGGCGATGCAGCCGCTCGCGAAATTCGCATTGCCCTGCGTTTTTGTTGCATTCCGCGCGCATAACGGCACGTAACGCCGACGATCGACAGATCACCGTTAAAACTTAATGTACGCGCGTTTACGTATGTGCCGGCGCGGCGTAATCAGCGCCGCCTTTAACCGGGTCAGCTGCATCCGTCGTTGCAATGCGCGCAAGAACGCGAAATTGACAGGCGAAAGGATTATCTCAATGACAAGGAATAATCGATCGAAAAGAAATAAATAAATTTTATCGATTAATCGAGGCTTAAATTAATTTCTTCACGGGTCTAAGAAAATCACAAAGCTCCTCTCGATCGATCAACTTCAATTCGAAGTATTTATCGTACAATTCTACTAGTTTAGATTAGTAATTAAAGTCTACAAAATTGTATATGATAATTATTACTTTACATTGCTAGTAATCCTTTCTGCGACCCGTAAACCCGACGGATGCACGCGAGCTGGTTTATAGCGAAAATTAGAAAGACATAAACGTAATTTATGTCCGTATGCCGTCACGCGTGGACGTTTCAACCTCGACGAAGATAAAACCTTTCTTTTCACGAAGATCCCGAGTTACCGTGCCATCATCGTGAGTCCTCGGTGTCTAAAATCAACTCTCGCGCGTGGGGGAAGCATAAAGTATACAGCGTATTTTACGACAATTTTTATAGGTTCCCCTAGCAACGTCAAGAGCATTTTATTCTGCCTCCTCGATCCCCGCACGTCTACGAGAATGCGTTTTGTATCGCATTTTTTGGATAACGATAGAAAGAAAGAAAGAAGCATCTAACTTCGTTAGAATAAAGTTTAAAAGCACTTCCATCCCTTTTCCTTTTCTTCCATCTCGAGCTCGTAAAATGCAACGCAGCCAGCATTCTCGATTTATATCTGTGGTTACTTTACCATCGAAATTCTTAGGGCAATCTCGATTGGATAATATAAGAATCATTCGTGAAAAGAAGAAAAGAAGAAGAAATGTGTTGGGAGGGTTCGTAGGAAGCTATGGTGTAACTTTTCACACACGTTGAAAACGTTTCACGTTATCTGGCTTACGTATCTTCTGGTAGAAGTATAGAAAAATAAATATAATTTTATTTCATTATATTGAAGAAAAAATCACGTTACGCGAATATATATTAAATTACAATTATCTATTAATTTAAATTATTGCCTTTGTATGTTTTTTTATGAATGATTAATGGGTTGATTATGTGACATGTTTTTTATTAAATATATTTTATTTATTAAATGTAATTTGAATCACTTCATATATGTAAGATAATACGCAGTGTGATGTCGATTTTTGTTTTTCCTCTTATTTTCCTTTCTTATTCGTTGCTTTCAATATGAATCAAATGTCAAATATGTCACACAAACACGTCTATGTGATTCTAGTTACAATATTCCAAAGACTTCAACGTTCTATGTGAAAAAGAAATTCTTTCCGAAGCTCAATTTCTTTAGCTTGGAAATATGAGATGTCACACCGATCAGCCTCTTGAACCTGATCCATAGTCGTATCAGTTTAGATCTCGTGGCGGCAAGTGTTGACACTTTTAATCCCTTCTGAAACGAACTGAGCTCGCCGACCGTTTCGTGTATCTTTTACGCAGACGTACAATGATTTAGGAGGAATATCACGTTCCCAGAAAACCCATTTTTATTTTCGTCATAATAGAATATCGTTAGATCGATAAATAAAAACTTGAGAAAAAAAAAGGCTGAAGAAAGCCGAGAATATTTCCCTTTTCTAGACAAAATATGACATTTTTATCAAAATCTATCACGAATCTAAGAATCTTTCAAAGATCGAGATGAAAAGCGATGCGTTGCTGCTAAGGAGATGATTATCTGGAATTATCTCTTAACGTTACTGTTAAGAAATAAAATTGTACATGTTGTTACATATCGTAATATAAAATAATAATATATAATAAAATATAATTGTTTCCTGTATAACTTTAATATAATCATGTAGCTATAATGTAATCAAGGTTGTATATGATTATACGCGGCGCACAATTTTTGCACTTTGGTAATATTATTTGCATATAAATTAGGAAATCGCGACATAATCTATTTCGATATCAAATAAGAACACACATTCGTAGTGTTAATAGAATAACTGTTGCACTCTCACCGCCCATTTAACGATCGCACAAGCAAAGAGAGAGAGAGAGAGAGAGAGAGAGAGAGAGAGAGAGAGGTATCCTATTATCACGGCACGTTATCGTTAAGCAAATTTATGATCCGAGCTTATAATCGTCCGGCTCCATCCGTTCGTCGATTTAACACCTTTAACGTCCGTAATTACAGCTCGATTGTTTCTCTCCTGTGTCCCCCCCTTTCAGCTTCAACCATGGTCCAGCCATGATGCCTCATCCATGTAGCGCGATTATGCATCCTGAGTGTGCATCATCGATTGCAGAGCGTAAGAAGTCGTCTTGTGTATAAGAAATCTCGTTTTCTTCCTTAAATCTTTTTTTTTTTCTCTTCCAAAAGTATCGATGCCACTTTGACACATCGTTGATGATACGTTCAAAGAGAAATTCTCACAACAATAAAAAGTATAAAACATTTGTCAACGTTCGTTTACGTTTTTGTACTTACAGTTCGTGAAGAAGATATCCCGTTAACGACAATATTCCTGTTATTTCAAGGATAAATAAAAGGATATCGATGCCTGAGTTAAACTCAAACGTGTTTAGTGGCACGTACTAACGTTACGGCAATGCCCTGAGCGAGATATAACGGAGGGGGAGAAAGAAAGATGAGGCGCAGCGCGTGCAACGTTGCATAATGCGGGTGCAACGGTTGTGATAAATAAGCTATATGGCTTGGGTTAATTTGTGGATTCATCACGGAGGATCTGGCGGACAAGGTCCACCGCACCACGCCCAGGTAGAAAGAACCATCGTCGGGGCACCTGAGGCGTCTCTCTCGTGCCGTACCTCTAATCTTAATTATTGCGTGAGCCGTCACGAATGCCTCTACGAACCCTCGAGTATGTTACATCTCTTGCACGAATGATCGATCGTCAATGTATTACCTTAGAATAGTGATATGTTCCAAAGGATAAAATTCTGTATAAAAGATATAAGTGGAGTCTATATAAAAATATTTTATGTGTAAAATATTTATAAAATTTATTTATAAAATATCCTTAAAAATATATAATATTTCTCACTATTTCACTTTAATATCTTGAAACGTTAGTGATGTTTTCGCAGATAAAAGCAGAATCAGAATAGATGTATAAGAGGCAGCTTATAGCGTTTGCTTCATTTAAATTATGTTACCCTAAAAAGAAAATCTCTTTAAAAAAGGAAAAATGTACGCCATCTGTATAAAAAAAAATATTGAATATTACATTCCTTTTAATAAAAAACGGATACCAAATAAATGTAATTAACCAAATATTTCATAACGCAAGATAGATTAAAAATGATTAAAATGATTAAATTGCTATTTAATTGTTCTAAATTTGGAGATGGTTGAAATGTCTTCATCTCTCTCGACTCACTTTTTTCACTTTTTCTCATTTTTCTACAAAAAAAAAAAAACTCACTTTTCTTATTTTTTTTTTGTGTAGGTGTACATTACTGTTCATAAATTTAGGAACGCTTGCAATTGTCTCGCATTTTACAAAACTTAAATGTCTTGAAAAAAAAAAAAAAAAAAAAATTATGGAGAAATTAAAAGAAATGCAACGTAAAGGCAAAAAGTAGAGAGAGCTTCAAAATGGCGTTTGAATTTTTGTATTTGCGACACATTTTTCCTGAATTACTTATATAAAATTAAAACTTGATTCCTCTCTAATCGAGTTGCGACTCATTCCCCGTGTTGAGCGAGCGTGATTTTTGAAGGTATCATCGAAGGAGACCCCCGAGGCGAAGGTTAGGTCCCGCACAGTTCGTCTCCTTACTCTTAATTATTATCCCGAAGCCCTCATAAAGCTGACGTGGCTCATATACGCAAGTCGGCATGCACCCGGCATTTAAATTTAAATTTCTGCAACATAGTCTCGTCGTCACACCACGACTGCAATATCGCCGCAGTAGCTATAATGGTGGTGGTCTTATTTGTACAAGTGCCCCATAAACGCGAAGAATAATTTTGTGCTACTATGCGACCAAGTCCTCGTCGAGTCCAGGCAACTTTGCGGCGCACTTTCGTACCAGGGAATTATTGCCGTCGTTCTGAGATAATAATTATGATGTCGTGTTTTAAGCACAATGTTGTTTAAAGTGTATGAGAGGGGACAGCGGCACGGAAACATTAAAATAAATTAAATTTTACTTTAAACAATCTTAATTACAGTACCTACAGCTTATCTAAATAAGCCAAGTATACGCATGAATGTAATTCAATGGTAATTGGATTGGCAATATCGTTAAACTGGATGCGAGACCAAACCAAATAGCACTACTTGTGGCTATCTATTCCATGAAAATTGTTTAAGAGGAAAATATCGTTACGCAAACGCTATCTTAGATGATATGTGGTAGCGCAATTTTAGTTTGCTCTCGAGGGCTAGCTGAAGGAGTATATACGCAGTTTATGAAATATCTGACACGGCCACGAGCATAAAGACTCGTTTTGTGCGACTTCTTCGTGTGGATGCGTACACGCTTTCAATAGAGCGCACTGTATTCCGATTCTCTCGCAAGAAAGGAATACAGAAATCTTTGACCTGTAACATCACCCGCACACTTGTTACGGCGAAGAACTCGTAACTTTATGACTACAAATAGATACATGTAGCTTTTTCTCAAAGATCATATGGCGATTCTTCACTCCCAACTGCAACAACATATGGCTTGAGGTCAAGTATTTGTACATCCACAATTATTAAGTTACTTTTATGTTATATACGACTGAATAATATACATATTCATTTTATATTCACTATTGTGGTGAATAATGAGTCTGTCATATCAAAATAGCACAATCTTCGAAATTATAAATTGATGTGTTCAAGTTTTTATATGTATATATCTTGAGCGCCAATTATTCTAACAGGATTAAGGCAGGAAACATAGAAAACTATTGTCCTTCTTTGATTTGCCTACTCAATCATAAGAAGCCTGATATCTCTCTAATTCCATCATTGGTTCGATTTGGCTTTTTGATTTTAAGAATGTTTCCGTCCTCCCTGATTGTTTCGCACGAGTGATCGAGCGTATCCGCTTTGCTCCCTCGCTTGGCTTGCAAAACACGCGCTAGCGTCGTCCTAGCTGCTTTCTTTCTCGGTCGCATGGCGTTTCCTTGTTATGCTAGGCAAAAACGGTAACGTCTCTTCAAAACGTGTGACAGGTACCTATTGACGAACTAATGTCGTGCCACTGATATAATGCATAAGATTGAGCTGCGTCACGACGGTGCAATTATACACATCGTGTAGTTTTGTGTAGCTATTCAATTAATAGAGACTGGCCGGCTGAGTGCCGTTAACCGGCACACTTTTGTTATGCTAAATCGCATGCATTTAGCATAGGCTTCGCGGTTTGTTAAATAATATAATTAAAGCTGGCGTATTCAATTAAGAATATTAACAAATGCTAGTGCGTTTTATTACCTTTATGATATCGTTAATAACGTAACGAAAGTTTTCGAAAAAAAGGGACGACGAATAATTAATTAAGTACGTAAAATGAATGTCACAGAAACAAGAATTTATTACTGTATAATTTTAAGATGTCAAATTTATTAGCAAATTAATCATATTTTCAGAATAAATATGAATAAATTAATATACTTATATTTATATTAATTAAAATTTATAAAAGCGGCATGATATTGATATAAGAATTAATAATGTGTGGTATATAGAGCGCTTCTACCTAACATACTCAATAAAAAGTAAATTGGACAAAACTCGTAACATATTATATATAATATTGCAGAATAAACTATCAAATATTACAATAGTTTCATATTTATAATAGTTTCATTTAATGTATGTTAAATACGAATCGATGTAATATCCGTTACTGCGTTAAGCATATGTATAACATTTATACAATGAAATAATCTTTCGAATCTCCATTGATTATACAGTAAGAGACAATCCTGCACGGTGAAAGAAGGCCCGACACGGTATAGGGCGTGAATAATATAATAGCAACAATTGGCTAAACTAGTCCTACAACGGTGACAAACGCGTTACATAATTTATTGGGTTAATTCGTAACGCTCGTGCATCGGCCTCTTGCCAACGATGGCCTAGCATCAATTGCGTAATTTTCTTATTGGCAACGAAGATGATTAACCCGTTTCATGAGTGCAGAAACTGGTTGTCGTAATCTTCAATGTGCTACAGATAGGAATATATCTAAAAGTATAATTTCCAATGTAATTTCTCGACTCTCTCTCTCTCTCTCTCTCTCTCTCTCTCTCTCTCTCTCTCTCTCTCTCTCTCTTCCAACTATCAGCTCTCGACTGATTTCAAGACGAGCAACACGGTTAACGATGATGAGCTAATAAGCAATTATTAAATTAAATATATACATACAATCTTTCTCATATAATTTATTGTCACCTATAAATAATTTAAATGAACCCTCGGCCTTATCAATTTTTGTTCATTACTGGCTCGCTTGAAATATTATTACACTTTTGAAAGCAGAAATAATAATATTAAATAATGACACAAAATTACAAAACTTCTCGTCGCTACTGCAGGTGTAGTAAATACGGCACGCAAGAACGAGCTAGAAATCGCGAGTTAAAACGTTGAAATATGACGCTCATCTTCGCGTTTCACAGCGGTGTTAAGAAACTGCGGCTTCAGCGGGCAGCAAGAAAAGAAGAAAAAGGATAAAAATGCTCGAAACGTGCTGTCAAATAATTCTTCGTCGTTGATCGTCCCTCGTGCATTTTGCCGCGCGCACTTACCGCGCATAACGCGCTTCTGCCATACTCCGTCGCTTGTGCAATTTTGCCGTTACACCGCCCGTAGTACCGTTTCGCGGGAGCATCGTCTAGGATCATGTAATTCGCAAGAAATGAGTATTACAGTCGCGCGAAAAATAAAATGCAAAGAATTACGGGGATTAAGGCGCACGCAAATTTATGCCACATCGTAATCTTCAATCGGCTTTTTCTCTTTCGAGATCTTGGAATGTTCTTGAAATAAGCCAATAAAACACGAAGCTCTTCACTTCTTGGAAATAACTATCGACTAATTAATAAGAGATGAAATGTACAATCTTTTTCTTTTCATATCAAATATCATCTCGATAACGGTACTATTAGTTCATAATTTAAAGTTAATCTATCTTTTCTATGTCTTATTTTTATTCTTAATCGATACTCTTGATTGTGAAACGCGTTTCATACGATCCAATGTATCAGTAATAATCGAAAAAGTTCACCAGGAAGCGATAATGATTAAACGAAGCTCACTTTACGGCGGGACATTATTCAAGATAGTAATGGCAATTAATTAATCGATGCGGTATATATGAGCCTGTTGGTGTTGTTTCTATTAAGCTCAAAATCACGCAGAAAGGAATAGACGTCAGGAAGAGTTGCTGTTACAATTAATAGAAAACGAGCTCCTTCGGTCTATACCATAACACGTAATCGCTCTCTTATCGCGTTGAACAGTAATCATAGTAATAGCAAATAAACTGCTCCGATTTACGATTACGTTGTTGATCATCTAAATATGATTCAAGATGCAAATGTAATTATACGTATATTTATAGTTACATCAGATATAAAGTCACGGAAAGTTTTCAACTTAAAGTTACCTACGTAATGACTGTATACAAATAATAATAATATCTCAATGAAAGTGTCAACATCGTTACTACACGAATTGCGTATTACATGTTCATTACTTCGCGAAGTTATTTATTTCAACGATTCAATTCGCAAGTGAAGCAACTGCAGATCTCGCCATTATTCTCGTCCTCATCTTCAAGAGACTCAGCGAACGTCTCAGCAAAGATTGGCTGGCTTCTCCCCGTTCTTCTTCGCCAGCGTTCGCGCGTTTCTTCGTTCGGCAGTCTAAACGGTTTTCAGTTCTGCTGTATCGAGACCGTAGCTTCTTTCTCCCATCCCTCATCATTCTTCCCTGTCTTCAGCAAACCTTCTCTTCCGCCTTCTTCTGCGTCGTTTCGCCCCAACTTCGTTACTTCTTACACGCGCGCAGTGGTACGGCATACGATCGCAAAGTGTCTTCCTGGTCCCGCCGTGTATTCTCTTCGCCGGTTCTTTCTTAAATTCTTGCGGCTTGGTATTAAGAGTTGTAACGGAGGAGAGACGCGTGATTTGCGCATCGCAATGACTCGTCGAATTACAGGGGACGATATTTGGGTTGCGCTTCCCGCCGCATTCAAAAGTGCGACCCAAATGTGGTTACCCTATAATTCCGCGAGCCATGATCTTCATAACAATGTTCGGTATAAACGGTAACAGAATATTATCGCAATTTCATCAAATTGCAACGAATTTACATTTGTTTTTACTCTTGTAAATTTATTAATCGATCGTATGATTAAGATCGTATTCGGAATAAACGAATAAATAACAAGAATATCTATTTGCAAACACGTTCAACATTCTGTGATACTTTCGAAGCGTCCGAGAAAATTCTATGTCATGATTTCCTCACCGTATATACTGCGTATGATGCAAAAAAAAAAAAAAAAAAAAAAAAAAAAAAAAAAAAAAGAAAAAAAAAGGGGGGGGGNAACAGAATGGTGGTGAGGCCTCTGTGATACGCGTTATCATATGATCCTTATGCGTATTATCTGCGTCAATTCTCGGTATACTTTCTTCTGCGAGCGTGCATGAAACTTAAAACGTGGCAATGTCAGTCTTATCTAAAGAAAACGTTGAAACGGAGCGCGTTTCAGATAGGTGGATTCAGAGATAACGAAAGGGGAAAGACGGTGTAAAGTTGCCAAAACGGAAAAACTGAGAAGGCTTCCTATGACTTTACGACCACCCTGTACATCCCCATCATCGTACCAAGAAGCTATCGTTACGTGTCATCCGACGCCTGATCCGCACGTGATCGCTTCGAAGAAGTCAGCCGACTATTGTCTCCGTCACGAATGTTTGACAAACCCCTTGAGGGAGTGAAAGGAACTTTACCTGCATGAAACTTAACCACCGATCACACCGTGTTTTATCGGCGTTATTCAGTGTGAATAACATAACGGAATTTTTAAATACAACAAAAGCGAGTAACCGATATATTTTATTATATAGCGGCAAATCACAAAGACATATTTCTCTAATGAAACAATTTCGTAAAAAAAAGATTATTGCGAAGAATAATGACGACGATAAGATTGTAATTGTCTCGGAGAGGCGAAACGCGTCTGCGACAGGTATTCGCCCGATGCACCAGAGATGATTTCAACGTCAGCGCACGATAGAAAATTTACAATCCAATTATTCACTTATCTTTACCGAGAGGCATGCGCACGCATAAATCGAGCGTAGGACCTTGCTTCGTGTACGTGACGTTGCGAGGAATCCGGGGAGGGATACGCACAGCGGGAACGAAGGATGAAGGTACTCGTCGAGAAAATCAGCGCGGTTCCGGTTGCAACGACCGAGCGATGCAAGTACGATGCGCGTTTCGCGTGTTCGCGCTGTATATACACTCTATGTATATACACAAACGAGCGCGCTCGAAGGAAGAGGAGAGAATCAGGGCTGGTCTCTTTCTCCTGTTCCCGACAATCGTAAAACGGCATTCCTAACCGAGTACTCTATTCGCGTGGCATCGCGAAAAATTTCTGCAAAATCACGCGCTCCTTCGCACCGTCACTATTGATTATGCGTTCCCTTGCAGTTGAGAAGAACGAACGCGATGAGTATGGCGAGGGAGATCTTCTCCAGGAATCGGATCGACAGTCCGACTGGAGTCGGTAATCGGTTTAGCGGTTCTACGGGATTTCAGGCGATTCATGGCGCCGTCCAACTTTAGAAAACCAATATTGTCTTTGCTGTTGGCCGAGTTTACAAAAGGATATTGTTATAAAGAAACAACGTACAATATTTGATCATCGTGATTATTTCCATTTAAAAGATTTTATATATATATATATATATNATTTGTAATAAAGCATTCAGATAAATATTTGATTTTAATTCCTATTTTATTTGTGAATCGATTAATCGAATTTAGTTTCCATAAAAATAATTTAAATTGCCTTAATTGATTATTAAGATTCTATAAAATTTCAAGGCTGTATATACAATATAATAATATGTAATAAATAGTATTTTATTTAGATAATTATGGAGTACCTTTCTTATTAACTTTTCTGACACAAGTTATCTCAATAATGAGTTCAATTTAGTTAGCTGGTTCTCAGATATCTAACTTTATTTCAGAAAATAAAAGAAAACAAGAGAGATACCACTGAGTCGAGTTAACGATGGCGAGCGAACATCGGCAAAATGCCGTTGTTACTAATCGCTCACTCGCCTGGAGAAAAGAGAGGTTTCGTGCATACATACAAGTTACCCGCACGTTGCGTGTCTACCCTTAAAAATTACGAATTACGTAGCAAGGTACGTAGCAGCGAGGCGCATTTAACACAAATAGAATAAATTCGCGAGCGAGTTTGCCGCCGCAAGCTATTCGAATTGCAGAGTAAGGGCGAATTGTTGAGCGAATCGCCGGAAAACAATAAAGGCTCTCTCAAGGATGAGGAGCTCAACTTCCCTAAAATGCATTCGC
Organism: Pseudoatta argentina; assembly: GCA_017607525.1. Lineage (NCBI taxonomy): Eukaryota > Metazoa > Arthropoda > Insecta > Hymenoptera > Formicidae > Pseudoatta > Pseudoatta argentina. The sequence continues at coordinate 628,322 of JAANIA010001671.1, forward strand.
GCGGTAGGATCGATAGAGAGAATCGCAGCTGCAGTTTTACAATGCAGGCGTGCTTCCATTGCTCTTTTTAACTTAAATTCCGAGGACCCGCTATACAGGCCCCAACGGCATAATGTCGTACGCGAAAAAATAAAACTTTATTAATATGCGCATATTTTCTCGATGCGTTATTTGTTTCGCGTATACGCCCGTATGAGAGAGAGAGAGAGAGAGAGAGAGAGAGAGAGAGAGATTTGGCACAAAAGAATTGAAGGGTTTGCGCGTCACCAATGATTGCTATGTAGAATTTTTTAAGTCCGTATTTATCTGTGCAGCAAGAAATGGTGCATTACTTTTGAAATGTTTTTCGGTAATCATTTCTTAAAAAGCGTCTTTACAAAAGCGTTTATTTCAATTTGCATAAACAAAGAAAAAATACGAAAATAAAGAACGGAAAATAATTTGATATTTCTTCTTGATGATTGATATAACTTATCTCAAATATTTATCGTATAATTTGTTTTTTCAACATTTAACTTATACAAATTGAAGTGAACACAAGAGTTAGTCGTCTTGAATCTTTCAATCGTCAATTAATTTATCAAAATCGCCTGTTCGCTGAGACATCAACAAGCCTATAGAGACATCAACAAGAACAGAAACAAGAACAAAAACGCCCTTCTATCGATATCCCTAAGTAGTATAATATGATTTATATAAAAATCATTACGATTCACGCACACAACCTGCGCTAATTACGTGTTCCAACGATGTAATGATGACAGAGTAATAATTATGTATCGTCCACGGATCTCTCACCCTAGAGAACATTCTCGGTTATTTTTCTGACGCCGATACGTCGTCCTCGCGGTTCAAGCGAGAAGCATGCGAGTGCGCCTAATTAATCCTCGCTGCATTTATTAAATTTGCTCGAGCACAATCGATAGTAACGTCGGCAGCATAAAGTGGGCAGTGCCGACGAATATTATGATTAAACCACGCGGTAATAGACCGGTCATTACGCCTCATTATCATTAACTACGATAATTACGTGCTCTACCTAACCCAACTGTGTGTGCGTGTGTGTTTCGTGAGAGAGTAAATTGTCGGTAAGAGGACCGTACGCGGAAATTAAATGGCCGGGGATCATCGCGCGCTGTCACGAATACCTGCCAGATCTACGCCAGACACATCTCCAAGACACGCCGATACGTCGTCATCGTCGTCGGGATCTTCGTACGGGACCATCCAGGAGCGTGCAACGGTCAGGATGCGCTCGCGCAAGCTCGTAATAACGCGCGTACCGTGGCGTATACAGGGTGTCCGAGAGATATCCAAATTTTTGTATACAAATTCTTCGGCAACTTTCTTAAAATTCCCAGTTTTTAAATTATTCACAGTTTCAAATTCCATTCCATGTAATTTATTATCATCACTGAATTATAATAAAGCTAACTTGAAATCAGATATGTAATAAATAAAAATCACTGCTGAATCTCGTATTCTAACAATATAATAAATCTTAAGTCACAAAATTCTGAAGACCCTTCAGAAAGAATGCACAAAAAAATCTTTTACTTTACGCTCCGTTTTACTGGTGAATATTTTTCAAATTAGGCATCACATCAAATTTCTAATAAAATAAAGCATCTCGAATTTAATAGTAAATAGGCACATCGCCGTTTCTTCGCTTTCGCAAAGTTTGCTGTATTTGATCTGTAATCGATAATTCGAAGATAGGAGAGCTGCAATTCGAATTGACTTGAAAAATCTGAGCGGATAAAAGAAGGAAGTGCAACCTGAACATCGTATATACGTGAGAGTGCATCGATGTGCGGCTGCGTGCGACAAGGTCCATGTGTGCGTTTGTACGATCGAGTGTTACGACGTAGCGAGCGGGGTGTGCGTGTCCCTGTGGTGCATACGCGTGAGTATGCGTGTTGAATGTACGTGTCTGTGGAGTGAGGTGGGGTACTGACCGCACATTCCACGAGGGAGGTGACCGCCTCGCCTCTCCTGTCTGCAAGAACCTATATATTACATAGACGTCGGTTTAGCCGACGTCTACCGAGGTGCGGTGCGTGTGCATAGAATCTCCTGTAAAAAATTACTCCGCTGTCCGTTCTTATGAGCCGGTCATTAGAAAGTTATGCGTTTTTCCTTTTGATCTGCACGTTGGATTTTCGTCCCTGCGGTTTTAAAAAAAGAGCGTCACTCGTGGTAAGGAGTAGTAAAGTGGAGAAATACACAGAAGGAACAGGAAACAATCAGTTATTACGTGACATATGATACATTATCGGTAATATAATAGTAACGTTTTATCAAGAAACAGAATATTTCCTGAAAATTTCTCAAATCCTTGAAATCATTTTCACTGTTTGTTAAAATAAATTTAGAGTCTTCCAATAAATATTGTAGTTTGATACAAGTTTCACGTTCATTGATATTGTAAAGAGGATAATTTGATGCGTATTGATTGACTCGCGATATCAGATTAGTAGATACGAACAAAATCTGAAGGAACGATTGAAGAAAAGATTAAGAAAGTTAGTTTAGTGTAGAGAATTAAGGATGAAACTCTCGAGTTATGTCAAACAAGACAAGAGGGAGGAAAGATGCGAATAAAACCGCGCGAAAAGTATTCCATATGAAAAGTATTTCATATGGAGTTATCGCGGAGAGATTGCTCTTATTGCGACCGAAATCATGTTCACCGATCGGGAGAGAGAGAGAGAGAGAGAGAGAGAGAGAGAGAGAGAGAGAGAGAGANAGAGAGAGAGAGAGAGAGATAGAGGGACCATTAAACGATTACAAAGCGCGAGCGAGCGTGCGGATGACCGCCGTCGTCGCGTCTAAGCGGCCTCTAAGCAGCCTCTTGGCTCGGTGATGCACGCGCGTATGTGTACACATAATGCGATATAATACGTATCCCGCGTTACATATACGGGGAATCAACGTGTTCACCACACGTGCGTACACCTTTCCCATTGCCGACTACGGTCAAGCTGCAAAGTGCTCCGAGTTACCGAGGGAAACCCCATCATATGATCGCGCGTGGACGTATTATTACGGCGGCGGCAGTGACGGCGGGGTTGGAAATTCTCGATCCCTGAGGTACGAGGTACTTAGTCGTATAATCGAGTTTTTGCTGGCTTTCTCGCGACTCGCAATGTTCCTTTTAGCGGGATTAATATCGGAAGATGATTCGCCGCCGTGTGCGATCGCGCAGAAAACGCGTGCGTCTCCCGCGCGTCTCTTAGTAATAACACCCGGGCAACGAACAAGGTAATACAGGAAACGCTATCTCTTCCGCTACGATTCTCGATAGGATCGACTGATTAAGTTCTGGACTTAATTTAAAATTTAAATGCCACCGTATCGATCGCTCGCTCGCGCTGAGAAATTGGTATTGAGTATCGATCGCAAGTAAACACGGAATTAATTCTGAAAATGTTTTCTGAAGTTCGATGGATCTTCAGCATTTTCATCTCGCTATAATTTTCAACTTAAGATATCAACATATTCTGCAGTATCTTTGTATCGATTCTCGGTGGAAAGATATTTCCAAGATCGTAACATGTTCGCTTAAGAAGGAGGTAACCATCATGCAAAATGAACATCGTATATACGTAGAGAAAAGAAATATTTCGCGCCGAGATAAATAATCGAATTAAGGCGATATCGGCGCGGTGCAATTTAGTCGAGAGTAAGCTCTCGTTCTCCGCGGATAGGATAGAGGAGAGTTGCGCATTAGGTGCGATTACTTGTATCGTGGAGCTTATTAAATTAAGCGGGAGAATATTCGATCGATCTAGGAACCAAAAGCGCGCAGAGGAAGATTAACTAATCGATAATTCGATCGGGCCGGCCCGCGATTGCCGATCTCCGCGCATCATTACGCCCGCGGAACTGATGTGGGCGACGGTGTACCCGGTGTACCAATCACATACAATGGTGGTATAGAGAGAGAGAGAGAGAGAGAGAGAGAGAGAGAGCCAGTACTCCAACGCATGGTAGATACGTGGTACGTACGTGCCGCGGTAAAGCGAGAGAGCGAGCCAGAGAGAACTAAGGTCCACCCACATTCTAACCTACATACGTATCCCGTGTACCGTAATCAAAGGTAAGGTACGCCGCCCTGGGACGTTTATCGTCGCGGCTACACGCGGACGCGCAAGAACGTGTACTTGACTTTTCCCTTTCGCTCGTTTGCTTTATCCTTGAGATACGTAGAAGAAACGTGGCGTTTATCTTCGGACTGTCAAG
>JAANIA010001671.1:633423-653544 GCA_017607525.1 Pseudoatta argentina
GCGCAAAAATAAAAAATAAATTTGTTTAAAAAAAAAAAAAAAAAAAAAAAAAAAAAATAAAAGAATAAGATGAGACACATAAATAACGTACCAATTATCATTATCAAGTATTTGATTTATCTAAATCGATATTCTTAAAAATTATTTTAATAATTAAACCGAGGGAGTAAATTTTTTTGTGTTATGTGTTATTATATCATATATATTGACAGTCTTCCTATCATCTTCCATAGAGTGTCCTTCTTGTATATACTTGAGTCCGTGCTTAGCTGCTCGCGTGATTTTATGCTACTCCGCTCGACTTTTATACGCGTTCGTCTTCGAGATAAGCAATAATTTCCGCCGGTCAGTCGGGTGTATAATCGTGCCAGTTCCGAGGAGGAACGTGTGGAGTTATTCCTCGTGGATCGACGATAATAATTGGTAACGGTATGAGAGGTGGGTAGGATGAAGAAGAATGAGGGTTCGTTGGGGGAGACGGTTTTCTTCGAAATGATGGAAATATGAAAGTCCTTCCTCCTATGAATACTGGCCAGTAACGCATTCTATTCCAACATATAAAATATGATGTATTATATATTATATATGTGATATATTGAAAATATTTTTCAGAGAAAGAGATCTTTCAAAAAAGGTACTTAATTAAATTGCGATAGCATTTCAAATGAAAAGTACGGATGCGAAAAACGTACGTATATAAAAAAAAAAAACCTGTCTTCGTTTCTATAATATTCAAGATAAGAGATGTAGATGTCGTCGAACCTGCTGGCTTCCTTGGATCTTGAGAGTCAATTTAGCACCTCGAAATACACGTTAAAGTATGCGGAAAGGAAATAAGACGAGCTAATGACCGAAAAAAAAAGAAACCACGAAGAATAACAACACGCGGTGATCATTAGCGTTGTTATTATCCGAACATTATTATCCGAAGGCGCGTTAATCCCGAAAAAGCAACGGAGCCAGTTTCAGAGAAGAATGTTCTCGCGAGTGGGAATAATACGCGTTTACTCCGGTTACACCTGCAGTGCGCCTACTTTCGACGATGTTCGACTGCTGCTCCTCTCTCGTTCGCAGATTTATCCCACCTGCGACTTCACCTTTCACGACGAACGCGCGAGAGGAAGTAAAATAAAAGGAAAAGAGATAGAGATAGAGATAGAAGAGAGGAAGAAGGACGACGCGAGAAGAATCAAACGCACACAGTTGACTTCAAGGCGTAATAAACTTTCTCTCCCCAAGGAGAATCTCGTCTCTCGTCTCCCATTGTTGGCCAATTGAAATAAACGACGCGTCGAGGACGAGTATACGACGCCGAGATGTAACGAGGCGCTGCGCTTCCTGGTATCACGACTTAACGAACACGGTAAACGATAGGAATGCGGACAAGGCGGCACGCCGCTCCAATGCGGCGCGGTGCGGAACCGTAATCTGCCGTAAGCTCGCGGATTATCCATTAAAAGTCGGCTGCGCGTTAGAATCGCGTTAAACTCGATAGTTCACGGTATAATAAATCGCTCGCCGCTTTGCTCGCCGTCAATCCTTCGTGAATTCATGTCGATCCGCATGAAGAGATACGGTCCTTGACTATAAACCCTACACATATATCTCGTAATTGGTAAAAATCTGTATATCACTAGTGTTAAACTTAGCGGCGACAACAGTGCACTTTAACAAGCTGCACTTTATTACTTCGACAGTTTCTTCTGTGCCACGCGGAAGAAACGCGTGTAAGAATTGTAACTCATGCTTCTCGGAGAATGAGATTGCAAAACACGATCATAGAGATATTGAGTCGAGTATCGGGAGTCGTCCAATGATGTATATCATTGTTTTAGTGAGCAATGTAGAAAGGAAAAAATTATTAGTAATGGAGGAACAAGAAATGTCAGAGATAAAGAAGTCGATAAATATGCAAGCATTGCTACACTTTATCCGCGATTCGGAGAAAAGATAAGCGTCTGGATTATTTTTAATTCTGTGACTTTTTATTAAGGGATCTATGACACTATTTGAGTATTCATGAACGATACCACTGTGCGTATGTGAAACTTGCCATGTTACTTACTATCTTTAACTAATCCGCTGTAATAAATCAATGTCAAGATCTCTGATTCTTAAGAAATATCAATTTTCCAATTCTAAACTTTATATATAATATTTCTGCTTTTATTATATTTATTAATTGATATTCTATTTTTATTCTTGTAGTAATATTATCGTATACAAAAAAATAAGAAACAAAATCATAATTCCTGTTTCATTAGTTTCCAGAAAAACTTTTCATTCCAAATCCTAAACGTCAACGGCGACTTCAACTTTTTTCGACATAGAACTGACTAATGATTCTTGCCAACTGCGATGATGACGGTTGGTAAGAAAAAAAATCGAGCAACTCCTAGATTAGACATTTTATTTTCCACGGATGCAGTTAGATTAACTGGGCTATAACACGACGGAGGCCTTGGGAAGGTCGCTCCGTCCTGGTTCGTCAGCCACATTGCTGGAATGGTCGGCTAATAGGCCGATAACGCGCGCGCGATGCCCGGGGGTCTCTCCAAGATTCCCGACCACAAAAGCGCCTCCAGGAAAGAATGGGAGATCGGCAGGAAGGAGAGAGGGGCGGGCTCGAAAGGATGGAAAACGTTGGACCTCTCGCCGGTAGTAATTACCAACTACCAGAGACTGAGAGAGACTGAGAGCGCGGCTAACGATGAGCAAGCTTGACGGCGAGCGCGTCCAGGTAGCGTTTCTGGTATTCGAGTACCGCGCCCACGAAAAGTAACGACGAAAAAGCCGAGATTACGAGCCGCGACGACTGATCATAGATCTCGCGGCGGGATAGCTCTCCTCTCTTCCTCTTTATATACGAAGAAGGAGCGCCGCGCGAACTCCGCAGAACTCGACCGATCATTTGCGGCGAAACTTCGTAATAGAATTTTCAAGTAAACCTCCTAGCGACGTGACTCGTGCGACGGTACCGGGTCAAACGACGAAGGAGAGGAGCCTCCTCCTCTCGCCGAGTCTTTGATCTTAGCCTGATGAATCCGTCTCTGCTCTACAATTATCCCATGAGAAGACGATGTCGATTTACGGAACGCTCAATTTCATCGTGCATACTTGAACGTAGCCTCAGAGTACGATTCGGTGAATGAGACGGATGGAAAAGAAGTAAATGGAAATGTCTTCGTGGAAGAAAACATTCGAGGAATCTTTTGTGAATTTTCTAGAGTACTATACCGAAAATTTCCTTGTAATTTTCTATAAAAACTTTATTTTAATGTGTTATTACATTTCATTCAAATCTTCGAAAAAGACACATTGTGTCTTCACGTAAATTCCTGTAAGTACCTGAATTCTGAAGATACCGAAACGTGCCTCTGCATCAATATTGCAATAACGAGAGATGGTAAAGTTGAAAAAAAATCCTACCATCATTCATGAAACATCACGCTACATCGGTCTCGCTCGATTAGTCACGGATTTAGCAGAACAATGGCTCGAGGAAGAGGAAGCTCGCGTTACGGGTTTCACGGTAGTCGGCTTTCGACCGACCGGCTGCGAAGTCGATATATAGCGCCGGCAAAGAAGCGTTCGTTAAGAAGGATCGACGATCCGCCGGATGTTATTCCAAGCAGGAAAGCAAGAATCGCTTCGATTAGACGATCGCAGAAAAAGCGACGGGGTCGAACCTGCCCTTCTTCTTCTTTTAATAGTTTTTATAACTTTGCGGGAGTCTGTATAATAATTTCACATTCTACGCTCAGAAAATGTTCAAGTAAAATTCGAAATATAAAATCGAACGCTTAATTGCTGTTCTTGTTGGACATGGAAGGTAGTATCGATACAATCGGAAAAAGAGGAATCATCAAATACTTTCGCTATTTATCGGTTTTTTTATCGCTGCTTTTAGTGCTGCTTGATGATCTAAGACGATTGGTATTCCACACAATTTGAATATTTCAGAAACATCGATAGACCCGAGTGACCCGATTCGTGGATGCATGATAAACGTCGTCACCATAAGATTCTATTAAGAGGATCAATAAGGCAAAAAAAAAAAAAAATAAAGGGCAATCTTGGATAAACCACAAGCATCGCTCGTTTCTTCCGTTGGATACAATTAAACTTTTATAGCGGATTCCTCGATCCACGCTCGATTGGCTTGACCGGCTGACTTTTTCGGACATTCCCACCAGTGCGGCAGGACGAATCGGTAGACACGATAGTTTTCGATCATCACGACACACCCGTGCCGACAAAGTTTCAATTCACGTAAAACAATCTTATTAACTCGCGTAGAATGCCCCAATTAAATGATGGACATTTTTTTTTCCAACGCGAACGATCGCGATGAGGTAGTAACTAATCAAAACTTTCAAAACTATTACTCTAGTTTTTAATCGATGACAAAATTTTTGCTGGATATAGATTGGAAAGTATAATAATTTTTTAGACTATCAAAGTAATTATGTTGCAAACTGAAAAAGTAATGAGCATGCTGCAAAAAATTTTTGATATTCCAGTGATTACCAAATTTGATTTAACCAATAAAACGCTAATTGTGCCAAAAGTTAATTTTTGTAAAAAGCAACTTTGTAAAATTTGCATCGAAAGAATTTTCTCTTAAAATTTATCCTGAAAATGTGGTAGTTGTGATAATATAATATTTTAAAGATTTTTACCATCTCCATTTCAATAAAATTAATCAAACTTATTTTCTATTTTATTGTAGTTTTATTAATAAATGAAAGAGATTTATATAAGAAGAAAAATTTTTTTTTTGTTTCGAAATACAATGTTCCACGACTACCATTTTTTTTAAGGATAAACTCTAAAAAAAATTCTCTCCTCCGTATGCAGACACTTTTCCTGTAATTCTTTTATCAGATACTCATAAATTTCATTTCTGACACAGGTATGGGATCAAAGAAAATCCATCTCTCGAAACCAATCTTTCAAACGTTTGTCTGCCAAACGACGATGCGTCAGCGTACGACGCCTGGAAACGTGACAGAAAGTGAATTCTTGATATTCTGATATTTCGAAAGAACAGAATCACCATTCGGAAAGTGATATTTCATAGGTTCGATCGTCGAAAGAAACATCGGTAGAAAATAAAGTACCTTTACGTTTGCTATACGGCAAGGCCGCTCATTAAGGATGATGCCGTAACAGAAACAGCTACAGCTCGAATTCGCGTAAACGTTTCTCTCTTCCTTCATCGTGCATACGAAATTCGATACGGTCGACGGACGGACGATTGCCACGTACGCGATGCACTATGCAAGAACATAATCTCGGCGACGGCAGTGTATGTGCACCATAGTTTATCGCGCAAATAACGGTAGGGCGCAGCCTCTGCGTCACGCATTCTGGGAATACGTAAAGTACGCATACGTAGCATCGGTATGCACACGATGGTATCGATATCGCTATACATTGTGACATAAATATGCAATCTTATGCAATGAATGATCGCAATACGAATGATTTCTCTTCGGTGGCCGAGATGAATGATTTTCGAAATACAAAACTAACCGAAGCATGAAAAAAATTAAAGAATAAATGTGTGTCTCCTTTTCCACATAATGTTTAATTAAAAAAACTAAACATCAGGTATTTCTAAAGAAAATCGTTATTAAAATTATTATTATAAAATAATAAAACTTGAGGAGATTCAACTTCTAGATTTCATAATAAACCTATCTGCTATTGGATAATTGTTTATTTACTGTTAAAACGGTAGATAACGACGAAATTAATTGCAAGAATCGCGAAAGAGTGATATCTACTACGTGTACTTATTTATCGCGAGCAAAATTATGACGTGTAGTCATCATTTGTCGTAGACTCGTCAAGCTTCAAACTGTACTTACTAGATCGCGCGCAGATTGTGAAACCGGCGTGGCGGCGTCGCTTCGTTATCGTCCGCAACGCGAGAAAACGAGATACCGTGACTGTCGCTAATTGGTTAATTAATGTACGTCAAACGACGCGCGTCAAACTACGGTTTCTAATTCGTGGAATGTCGTCGCGTGGCGATTTAAAAAAACACGAAGGACAATTTAAAAAAGTAAATAAACATATATCTACGAAAGTCTAAAATTTAAGGATGGATACCAACCAAAAAATTCTTAGAACTCCTGAATTAATGTCTACAAGAGTTTACATAAATAGAAAGTTTGAAGACACAAAAGATTTCTCTTTGCGTTTTTCAACTCACGTGTACATCTAAAATTTTTACTTTATAAAAGATAAATGGAGAAATAATAATATAATAATACTTAAGATTCTCCAGCATAAAAATCACGTGACTGCGCACTTGCTCGGTACAAGTTCCTAACGATAAACAGCGAGAGACCGGTCTCGGCAAAAGCTACGCTCTACAAAATCTGCATCCGCCGCCGCTCGATGTTCTTACGCGACTAACGCACAAACGAGCGATGGTCGTTAGACCTGCTAGGCAAGATCGCGAGGAGAGCTACGCGCATTATCCAACGACTTGCAGCGTATGTATTTATCCTAAATTCAGGTACAGTCCTCCAGAATCGTACTCTCGGGATCGACTGGCTCTAAAACTCTAATTACGAACGTGAAATTCATGCAGTCGCACACGTAACGAGGCGCGATTTCAGGTTCCAAACAGAAACGCGATTTCGCCAGCTCGCTCTCTTTTTCTCTCCCGACTTCTGACAGTCGCGTGTGCACTTTCCACGTGCACAAGAAGAGGTTTGTGCCTCTTCCGCCGATGCGGTACTCATGCGAGTGCACGTACGTAGGAAGAGGTATACGACGGCGTCTCTCGGGCGGGCAGGTAGGTACAGGTAGTGACCTTGACCCAGCCAATCAGGCATCCCCGAGGCTGACCTAACTGCTGGCACACATTCCTCGGATCTATACTGCTCCATTCCTCCTTAACAACCTGCCGAGAGACCGACCTTCAATACCCGACTCGACCTACGACCCGATAGTCACGACGATGACGGAATGATCACGACCGAATAAAATCGCGACGATTTCTAAGCGTTTATCGCAATCTTGCACGAAGATCCACGTCTATAATTTGCGTGTAGAAAACAAATGATGCGCAATGACTGAAGAAAAAGAGCTGCAGAAAAATTTGTGCTCCACCATGAGATAATATAATAATGTAGCGATGTGTGTATCTATACATATGTACGTGTGAAATTATATCCTTGTAATACTATTCTTCAAGATAATATTGTATTATACAATCCAACTTTCTAAACTCTTTACTTGCTCATCGTATATTACAAGCTCAATATGAAAATTAATATGATTAAAAAAATATTTGTTCCAGCTTGGAATACATTTGGTTATTTGAACATGTAACTATGATGCATTTTATCAATGTTGTACATTAAATATAATTGTACCCCATAACATAGAATTTAAGAAAATATTCTTTTCTTTGGAGGTAAACGAATTTTACAAATTTAACAATATACAAACTCACACTTTGAGATCTAAATTTTATTTAGCCCTCTTATTTGCCCTATATATAATTTCTCTTAACTACGATGAATCTCTAGTCATGTTACGCCGATACTTCATCCGTAAACATGAACTCGCTTATTCATCGTGCAAGGCTTCGTCACGCGCGGCGAGTATTCGAAATCTGACAGGGAAAAGGAATGATCTTTCCTGGTTGAGTAGAACGAATCTTCGGTAATTCGATCTGTCCTACCAGAACCCTTTTCTCATCGCCCTACGGTATAGTAGACCCGCTTCGATATATCGCAGGCACGATGCCACCTCGAATTCATCAAAGCCGCGTTATTAAGGAGAAAGTCGACCTGTCTCTCGGTGAATGGGACCGTAATGTCCTGCGCATAAGAGCAGAAAGACGGTGGTGCCGTAATCACGGATTTGAAGAGGGACGGTCAAGCGCGGTCGCCATTAAGAAGAGATTACGTGCCGCGAAGTAATCCTTTACCCGCGGACGATCTTTCTCCAGGTCGAGGATCTACTGTCGTCCATTCAGATGTATAATCCTGCGCGTTATATTTACATTCTAATATAAAACGGAAGAGGACACGAAGCTCCGCTATTAACCAAGGATTTCAATATCTCGAGAGAATATTGATATACTCGTATTTCATAGATGTACATTATATACAAGTTTGTATACAAGTTTGTAATTACAAATATTTGACATCTTATTTGTGATATTAATAAGACATCGAATAAAATAGAAATATTACTTATATACTTTTTTCGTAGTTGTATGCTACGAAACGATTATGAAGAAAAATTTATATGACTGCTCTGATTGTGTAGTACGCTTAATATTTTTCTTATTTAAGATTCTTCCTATAAATGTTTCGAGGACAATATACTTGCTTTAAAATGTGCTGAACGATTCAACTATTTTAATTCGCTAATAACTTAAATTGTACTTACGGACGATGCATATAAGTTTGTATGTAAGTTGTGTCTGTAGTAAGTAGAAAATGCTTACCTAAAACAAAAAGAAAAATAATAAATTATTCCATTGAACACTTGAAACTCCAAGTACACATATACATTCCTATTCGAAACAAAAATTCTATAAATTTACGGAATTTCTGAAACGAGAACTGGCGCGACATGCTCTTAGGCTATATTTCACAATATTTAAACTTTACTATCACTTTGCCAAATTTAATATCACGATTTTAAACAATTTTGATGCTGACTCTTCTCCTTTAATTATGCACGTTTTGCGCAAATTTTACATTGAAAAAAATGGTTTGGTTAAAAGTGGACAAATCAGAAAATTCTGATTAAATCAATAAAAATTCCGATTAGACCTCAATTAGAAAATTTCTGGTTAAAATTCTAATTGAGATATAACCGGAATTCTGATTGATTTAATCAGAATCTTCTGGTACATTTTCAATCATTTTTCTCAGTGTATGTTCATATTGTATTCAGAAAAAACATCAGTAGAATTTTTACGTATGCTATATATTCAAGAAATGTATAAAACTCGCTAGGAACCAACAATATTTTCTGACCGTCGTCGATGGTTTTGCCATTTCGAGGATAAACGCTCGAGGTACTCTCTGATTTATACTGTTTGATTTGGCTGGTACCGAAGGGAAAACACGTAAAGATGTTTTTCCAGGCTTGAAGGATCGACCGACCGAAAACAAATCTCCATGTTTGCGCACGTGAGAAGACGTGACCAGCGCTAATCGCCCATAATGTCTACTGTCAGCATATGGTGCTGTTGAATTCTCGTCCCTCCAATAACTACGCAGAACTACTCACGTTAAGCTTATCTATCCGTCTAGACTAGTGGTCATAAAATTCAAGGAATTTAAAAATTCCACGATAAAAATATTTTCTAAAGGTTTATAAAGTGTAGTCCCAAATTTAATGACAGACCACAAAACTAAATTCAAAACTATCAAATAAAATATGTTACGTATATATATAGTGTTTAATATTCGTATATATTTCTTATAATTTATAGAATAATATTACCGTAGTAATACGAGACACCAATCGCAAAAAATGGAGAATCATTAAAGGGGGATCTGAGAAATGAAGAATTCGAAACAGGAAACGAGCTTGTACATTTATCGATGCTTGAGAGAGAGAGAGAGAGAGAGAGAGAGAGAGAGAGAGAGAGAGAGAGAGAGAACGCGGGCAAATGCACGCACATCGAAGAACAGAGATGCTCCATCGCTTCCTGGCTGAAGGGATCGCGTGCCATGGGACTTGGTCAGCATTGAGAAATGCAGACGGGATTCGTACAAGAGTGGCAAAAGGAAAAAGCAAACACCGGCGATGCAGAAGTGAGATGCTTGAAGGGAAATCCCTCCAGAAGAACGAGCCACGAACACTGGAATTAGAAGATACGATGAAAGGGAGAAGTATAATAGTTAGTCGCAGGTTGTGTACCCTTTCGTTAATAAGGGATGAAGAAAAATAAAGACTTACAAATCTCGCACAATACTTACAAGACTCGCTCAAAAATCTGTCTTTGAGAGGGTGAAACAAAAGTGAAAAAGCGATAATAGAAAACTGAATATAAAACTATTATCCCTAATTCAGATAAATTTCTAGTAGGATAAATATAAGTATTGCACAATTATACAAAAAATTCCAAGTTTTTGAAATCTTATTAAATTAAATTTGATTCGATATAAAAACTTTAAAAGTCACTCTTTTTTTTTTTTAGAACACAAAATACATGCACATTTACGAAACAAACATAAAAATTAATTCGACTTATATATTATTACTATAACGTCATTTAAAATAAATATTCATGAAATTATATCGAACAACGAGTATAAAAATAAAAAATAAAAATTACGTTATCAGCAATTTGAGGGATCATAAAATGGTAGTCACGACGGTTTTGTTGTTAACAAATACAGCTTAGATACGGTCTTTGTTATCTCTAACGAATGACAGACGAATCTTTCAAGGAATTGAAATTCTTTAGTTACAGGGCATACCGAAAAGAGCGCATCTGTCGGCACACCTGCCAGTCTTAAAACTGCAACCTTGCCTACGGCAAGTCCGAACAAGAATCCAACGAACAGTCACGTCGGAATATTAGGAAACAATATAATCAGAAAACATTGGAATATTTTGTGAACTTACAATGCCATAAATATCAATTATCATAAAGGTAAATTGTAAGTTACAGTAAAATGAAAATATTTATAAATTTGTAAACCAAACAAATATATGTATATGTACGTCATAATTTCGAGTTAAATAGTAATCAAAATTATTGCGATAAATTAAATTTTTGTTAAATTTTACCTTCCTTTTTTGTGTCATGATAACATTTTCACGAAGACATTAATAATATAATTTGTATGTGCTTCGACGTATATTCTTATCTATGCATACTTAACATCATAAATTCAAAGTATTATTAATATTAAAAATATTAATTATCAGAAATGTTCAGAATAAATTGTATGCTTCCCTCTCTTATCGGCTCATGCGATAACGATATCTTGCATATTTGAACGCTCCGCGAGTATTACTAGAGAGACCACCATAAATTACAACACGACTATGGTGCGTCGATGAAATATGTCGACAACGTACAGGAAACGATCGATCTATCTATGCACGAGAGATATATTTTCATTGCGCGTAATGTAGAGCAGGGTAATCCTCAGTCGTTAATCATGTCGTAAGGATTCTTACGGATTATGCTGAATTTCTTTTGCCACGTCACAAAGTACGCACGCAATAACGTACGCATAGAGAATCGATAGAAAATCGTTGCAAAGCGATGTACTTTGCACAGTGGATATTTATGATGCGCAATTACGGCGCATTTTAATAAAACTTCGTTACCGATCCCGTTTATGACAGGGACGGTTCCGGAGTCAGGCCAGCCAGGCGCGGAAAGAAGAGAAACGGGGAAAAAGAAGAGAATGAAAAAGAAGCAACCACGGTCGTTTAATGCGAAATGGCGATTTCGCTCGACCGGAATCACCCTTAATTTGCGCATCGGTCGAGAAAGAGAGCAGAGAAGACAGAAAGAGATAAGCAGTTGGCAACGGGTGGATAGATATAGATAAAGAGAGAAACGCACTCTCGCGTTGGCATACCGTAGACAAATGCACCTGCATTCCGTCCTACTGCATCTCGTTCAATTATCCATCGCGCTCTCACAACAACCGAGAAGTTCGTGGCAGAGGGAGAGAAAGAGAAGCAGTCGAGAATGCTATGATGGAATTATTTTACTCAATCATGCAATATTTATATCGCGAGCAAAGATCGTTGGGAAAGTAGGGAGCGAGACCTAGAGAAAGAGCAAAGCATGAATGAAAAGCAAAGCGATGAGGAAGATGAGGATGCTGTCCGTTAATCGTTAAAAGAACTAATGAGTGTAAGCAATGAGTATTCGATTTAAACCAGTTGGCTAGTGACGGGAGCGACATTAGTGATTATCGGTGAAGATCGGAAGATTGAAGAAAAATCGCGAGAGCAAACGGGATTGCGGGATTGTTTTTGCGCGGATGCGTAAGAGCATATTAATTCCTCGTTTTTCGACCGTTCTCGTGTAGGACGTGTAGAGATAAGAAAGGGAGAGCAAGAAAAAGAGAAAAAGTCTCTGGAATGTCATGCGATTCCCGCGGCGAGAACCGCGCGATCCAACAATTTTTCATGATGTGACCATCGATTTGTCAACGGCGACAAGCTTGTCGACTGTGTAATCGTGAAGCTGCTGATGAAAAATAATAAAAGTAAATGAGCGAGCGAGTGAGGGAGACAGAGAGAGACTCGTCGATGTAGCATTCAATCGAGCGATTAACGCACGGGAATATACATACGTAGTACTTATTAATGCGAGAATTTTGAAGGTGAAGAGATCTTCTTGTTAGAGATTAAATGATCAAAAATGATTTGGGCATTTGGGTGCTTTTTATTTTCCTTTTCTAAAACAAGATTTTAAAGAAAACTACATCTGAGTGCTGCAACCTCATCTATCTACTTAGAGATTAATAATGTAGAAGGATGAACTACGGAGTAATTGACGTGATCATTTTCTTTACAGATAATTAGGTACTCGCTCTTGTCAATGACGCTTCGAGAAGAAATTAATAATCTTAGAGAATTATTACTAGGATATAATTTCTAGCAACTATCATTAGCAATTAATGATGATTTCCATGTATAAAATTAAAGAATAGCGTTATGTAAAGAGGTGTTAGTGTAATTATATTGAAGAGCATTCCTGTCATTGGTTGCTTCATATATGTGTTGGTTAGATGGATTGAACACTCGGATATGGTATTCTTTTCGATCCGGTTTTGTGATATTCCATTATAATATGAACATTTGCATTTCTCTATGGTCGTGTTAAATCTGCCACGTTTTGTTATCGTGTTAAGGCTTTGCACTGCGCATCGAATTTATATTTTAACGATCGCAAACTTGGAATATTTAAATATTATTGCGTTATAAATGTGTATATTCCAATAATAGATTATTCTAAAATAATGCTCATATTTTACTGCGTTTAATTACAATTAAAGCATATATAAATATCTATAATTTAACATAATAACAGTAATTTAACGTAATTTTCTTTCTGAAAAATTAAAAAATTTCTAATAAAATTTTTAAAAGGGAGGGGATTTAATTTTTTCCCGATATCTTATAGATCGTATTTAGACTCATTGTCAGTTTTATCAATGGGAGCGTAAACATGAAGTTCACAAAAACCACGCAGTGGGCGTTTTCAATGAACTTCAAAGCGAACTTTATCGGTTGTACAAATATATTTTTTTCTTGTATATTTCAAAATATACTATAATATATTACTCTCCGTTCTGTTGTTTCTCATCGCTCAGTGCTAAAAAAAAAAACCACGCAGTATTAATTTTCAATTTTAATCTTTTCATTCCTATGAAAAAATTAGTACTCAGGCATCAAACGGTATCATTAAAATCACGTGTGTTTTTAATGAAATACAATTCATTACAAACAAGATACAGTATACATAATATACATGAAATATATATGATATAAAATTCCTCAGAAATATTTTTCTCCCTATGAGCACGTAATAGATCAGTCACAATTTATTCATTCTTGAAGTATTGTAGAATTCATTCTTGACTTCCGGTGCGTGTCGAGGACTAATCCCGGAAGGACGAGAAGAGAGAGTGAGAGAGAGAGAGAGAGAGAGAGAGGGGGGGGGGGGGAGAAAAAATCTGAAAACGAGAGATATTTAAATATGCGCTTAGAGCAGGACTTGTGAACGTAATATCCACGCATCCCCGAGAGCGTCTTGTTACGACTGCGTCGCAAAGAATCGCCTGTTCGTTCCTGTTCCGAACCAGTCCGACAGCAGTCTGCTGTGCGTATGTTGCGTACCGATCGTTCTCGCCGCGCACACTACGGGGAACGAACTCTTGCGCGCGATGACGAGCGTGCGAGCGAGTCTCGAAGCTCGCGAGACCAGTTCGTTGAGATCGAAGTGAGACACGAGAAGAAGCAGTAGCAAAGGAAAGAAAGAAAGTGAGTGAGAGCGAGAAAGAGAGGGAGAGAAAGAAAGAGAGGAGAAAGGAAGGAGAGAGAGAGAGAGAGAGAGAGAGAGAGAGAGAGAGAGAGAGAGAGATGGAGAGAGGGAGGGGAGAGGATGTATAGGGGGGACGAAGTATAGCGACTGAAAAATCCCGTACATAATTATTCGCAGCGAAGGCCGTCCTGTGCGTTACGCGACGCGCGCGTGTGCGTATATGTACGAGCTAAATGCGTGCCTGTGGACACACGCGCCCTCCTCCGCCCTGTGATGAGAGCAAGATAGAGAACCAGCGGAGAAGGTGGGAGAAGAGGATAATGAAATGAAAGACGGAGAGAAAGAGATGGTGAGAAAAGACGAGAAGGGCGGGAGGGAGGGGGGATGCAGGGAGAGGACCTGTTCCCGATATACTGGTCTTTGCAAAGTGCCGCGGGATTCCAGAGTCTCGCGATCTCGATTTTCGCTAGTCGATTCGCCACGAGCAAGATCAGGCATATCGTTAACGTATCTCGGAGTTAAATCCGCTTGGATGCATGTCGACACGATTTAGCGCGCGACCGTCTCTAAGCTGACTGTCTTGCGAATCAACTCGTGGTATGACATAGAATGATAACGGCATAAATATAGTGCTCGCGATAGCGACTTATATACGACAGTGTGGTCGCGAGGGCATAGCGTTAGTGAGATTTCCATTACTTCCGAGATTGAAAGCGCTATCAGAGTTGTCATAGAAAATGAATTTTAAAATTCCCTGACTTTTCCAGGTTTTCCTGGAAGATGAAAATAGAAAATTCCTAGATGAGTAATATAAAATATGTACATTTTAACATTTAGACTCACGGATTGTAGGAAAGAAAGCTTTCCTATATTATTAAAAACAACGCAAAAAAAGCTTAGTAGCATAGTACAATTATGGGTGCAAATTCAAGCCACAGCAAAAAATTAATTAGTTATGGAAAAAAAGAATGCAGTTATGACGAAAAAAGAGGGGACAAATAAAAATAAACCGAGTTAAATATAATTTTAATTATTTTATTAAAATTGTTTAAAGTGCACAAATTTTGAACGTATTTGACTTTAAACGTCATATATAATTTACAAAATTCTAATAATTATTTGGAATAGGAGCAGGGAATTGTGAGCAAATTCCAGACTTTTTTACATTTTTAACTTTTCCCGATTTTCTCGGTTTTCAAGGTCTGTGGCAACTCTAGCTATATATAATTTCAATTTAAACTTAAGTTATACGATGATAGAAATACGAGTTGAATATCCAAATCTGAGCTCACAATTGCATGGAAATTGATTTTTAAATCGTTTAGCTACAAAGAATTGATTAATGATCTTTAAAGCACCACTTTTAAGATGTCTGATATGATATGCGACAACGAAATCGCCAGTAACGCAAGCGCGAATAAAGCCGTGGTAATTTGAGAACCAATCGCATCTGACTGTGCAAGTATGTGACTGAGCAAGACAACTATCGTATGATTCATCGATTCATCAAGTGTCGCACGAGTAGGAACGATTTGAAAAGTTCAACGGGCAGGCAAATATGTCAATACACGCGCAATTCACCGACATTGATGTATAGCATAAACATATTACATATTTTGTATAATTAACGTTTGTATTACGACATGGTTAAATAATAAAATCGTTATAATAGGCTAAGTAGTTATAAATAGTTACACATTAAAATTTACAGGTACTTTCAAAATAATATGTTATTCCTTACGAAAGATAATAGCATCTAACAGAGCATTGTATCAAATATTTGGAATTAAATAATTAATTTTCATCTTTTTTATCATTTTACTTCCATCAATGAAAGATTATTAAAGTTTTTCTGAGCTGCGATAATTCTGAGTTGCAATATCAACGAATCACTCGATTTAACTTTGAGTCTTCAAAGAAAATGAGGGTAACTTGCGTCGTCTCTTCGTCGTTCAGGTTGTCACAGTTCAGTCACGGATGGCAAGATCGGCAATGGGTGTAGGTCGTGGGACCAGGTGAGGAGGTTCGACGACAGTGGAAGGCCCGACGAGAGCCAAGGTTACCGAGCTGAGGTTTCTCCACATATGCGCAAACTTGTATACGCACACACACACACACACACACACACACACACACACACACACACACACACACACACACACGCACGCACGCACGCACGCACGCACGCACGCACGCACGCACACACACACACACCCAAACTGCAGCGCCTCGCTTTTGCCGACATGGATCGCGATTCTATATGCCTACGTGTGCGTTGCGTTGTTCGCCCCGCCACACCCCGCTATACACAGAAGAGTCCGGTGCACTCGACCAAAGGAGAGGCACGGTCATTCAGAGAACCGGCGGGCAGGACAGGCGAAGAAAAAGTCTTATCCTGAATGGCGCGAGGACGGATATAGCGCGAGAAAACTGGAAATAGACGGAGGAAGCGAGAGAGCGAGAACGAGAGACATTGTGAAGTGCAGGGTGGCAGAAGGGATTTATCGCGATCTGATGTCGAGGATAGGACGTGTAGTACTGGCTCGTCCTGTTCGACAATCCTGGGAGAGGGTAGAGAAAGAGAGAGAGAGCGAGAGAGATAGAGAGAGAAGACCAGTGTCTTCGAGTTCCGAGTCCGCTCGCTCGTGATAGGGGAATAGGAACGTATATTCCGGGCGCGATCGCAATAGCACGACGCGGAGGATAATTTGTAGCGTTGTAATTGCGATTCATCGATCTTTCAACGATCTCCGCGGCGGGCGGCGAGGACCGGAAAGCACGCGGGTTTCATAAAGAGCCACAATCGTAAGCTATTCGCACGTCACAGTTAGTTACGTTGAAAGCTTGGGCCTCTCTCTTTCGCTCTCTGGCCTTACTCGCTCCTTTTTGCTCTCGTCCTCTTAGCCCATGTTGTTGTACCCATAAATCCTCCGCTATAGGGCGCGTAGGTAGATCATGTGCGCATGTTGTCTATATGAGGCAACCGGCTGCGGCAGTGTACTCTCACGAAGCGCTCTCGGCTTGCTCGCGCGAGAGATCGATGACGGATCGATTTACATATAGGCACCTAGGACGGGTATTCAGCATCTGATAAGGTCGGGATAAGTGGACTTGCGAAATATATCGCTATGCAGGGTAAAAATATAGTTGCGTTTCCATTCGGCGACTGCTACCGGGCAGAGATTTGATTAAACGTTCACGTTCGATCGACTCCATTAAGTCGCGTTGCTATGAGAAAACATATCGATTCTTTAGGAATTTGTTGTGATGATTTAACTAATTGCGTGAGATAGCAAATTAGTTATATCATATCGTTATATCATACAAATTCAATTCATAAAAAGAAATCAGAAATATATTTTTGTGTTCTTTCGCAAAAATATTTAGTTTTTTTTTTTTTTTTCGTAGAAAGAAAGAAAAGTTCTTGCGTAACATCCTAGATCTGTAAAATATAAGATATGTCGTAGGTGGAGCGATCTCAATTAATAATTTATTAACGTCGAGATCGAGTGAAATATATAATACAACGGAAGTTGCGCCTCATAAGTATTGCGTAACGTGTAATTGAGTAATAAATCATAATTTAGATACGCGCGTAATGTTCTGCCTTGTATACATTTCAATATTCAATTTCTCGATAGAACGGATTTGTCTTGTCCACCATCTATGAGTTCTTTCCGGTCTGTCACATTGAGAAACTCGGTTGTCGAGGAACGCCTTGGCTATGCCTTGAACACCTCTTGATCGGTTGTCCATCGATTCTGTGTTTGACATATTGCATACGTAGGTGACAAAGAAAATAAAGAAAATAACAGAATCAGGATTGCGCACGTATCGTGTCTGGATCCCAAGATATAAAAATTAATACACAGCTAATTCAAAGAGGAATGAAAATTAATTTTTGTCTATCTCTATTTATAAATAATTTCTATATTTACTTGATTTATATTACTATTAAGACCTAATGTTTCAAAATTGATTTTTTCTGCGACTTAAGTTGGTTTAAATACAAATTGTCGTATAAATCAAGATAGAAAAATAATGTCTTCATATTTTCACAATGTTCATCTTGAGACAATGATTGTATATTCAGAAAAACATCATTGGAAATCAATCGACTGTTATACGTCATCAACATCATCAGACAAGGTAAGGTATTAAAAATGACTAAAGTTACAGTTTCTTTTATCAAAGGTATTTTTAACGAAGGTATTATTAAAATCTTAATACGTTTTCTTCATAAAATTTCTTTTCTAACAGTTTTAATTCCCATTGGAGATCAATTCTATCAACATTCAATGGGAGGGTTCATGAGACTAATATTAATCTATTGTCATAATGTTAGCGATCTGTGCCACAATCGCGCGTGTGTGTCGCGCACCTGCGAAACAGTCGGACAGCTGGGCGGGATGGGATCACATAGCATGTAACGGTGTCGCAGATTCGAAGAAACGAGAAAGGAAAGAGAGAAAAAGAAAAGAAAAGAGAGGAAGAGAGAGAGAGAGAGAGAGAGAGAGAGAGAGAGGGAGGGAGAGGAAAGAGACACGGCCGTGAGTATGTAAGGCCTAATGCAACAGACTGAGAAATACAGACGTTTTATACAAATACAGCAATTTTTATAGCCCATATTGGTACATTTACCTATGTAATCATCCGAATCTCAATTTTATTAGTTTGGATTAAACAGATCCTTGATTGAATATTTACCAATTTTAGCATCAAAACAGTCAAACTTGATTATTTAGATGAATGCTTTGAGAAACTGTAATTATCAATGTATTAATAAATTTTAATTCAAATAGCATAATAAATTATTCTATATTATTGTAAGAAATGACTCGTTATATATTCATCAATAAAAATGCAAATCGTGTTAAACTTTTTACGGTGTAGAATAAGGAATTCTATATTATATTACATTCTCAGAATATCGATTTCAGGATATCTCAAGTAAACTTCCCATTATAATAATCCACTTCTGCAAAACATTACAAGACTCACAATGGATTTCTAAGAATTTTTATTTTTTTTCGATTTTGCATGCCAAAATAATTCTGAAGATCATGAGTGGCATTCTGCACGTATTTCGAGAAACAATTACACATCGTTAACGCAAACATATGAATCGAAAAAGAATATAAATGTGAATTCTCTCTCTCTCTCTCTCTCTCTCTCTCTCTCTCTCCCTCTCCCTCTCCCTCTCCCTCTCCCTCCCTTTTTCTCTCTTTCTACGTAATACTGGATATAAATTACTGCATTGCGTGTCCTTACTATGCGTAATCTTACTCTCTCCCCTCGTCTCGTTTCACTCGCGACCGTCCGTCCGTCTGTCATTCACCCTTTGTTACTTATTTTGCACCGCGAGGCATTTAACACACCGGAAGTAGAAGGTCTTTATTCATGAGTCAAGATATTCTTCGTGACGAAGCCAGCGCATTCACGCTTCCACGAGAGGCGGCAGGAACACGAAATAATTTGTGTTTAATATTAAAGTACGTCGCAACGATCCGATAGCATCGACAATAATACGTTCCTGTATAGCATTATTCAACTCTCAGCTGATTTATTGTTTTATTTCCATTGGAAATTATCCATCTCACTTTATGCTCACATAGAAAGACGTAGTCGGATATTTCAAATTGAATTTATTCATTGCAATAATTTCGCTAAAATTTTATTTTAATTTTGCTAAATTTTAGCATTTATAATTTATATATATATATATATATATATCATTAATAAGCTACAGTAAATGTCAGAGTTTTTGAATTTACTGCGTATATTGTATTATCATGAATATTTTGATTCATTAATTTGTAAATAAATTAGTCTCCGGTTTTTCTCCAAATGCGAGGTATACAATTTCTCCTATACTTTGTAGAAAAAAATAGTCAGTATTTTATTTACTCATTAAAGAAATTATTTCTAACAGTAATTGTAATGAGAAGTATCATAGCACGTGGTAATAAAAATACTAATTACGCGCGCACGCAATGCATGTTTCAGGGTGCATCAAGTATCGCAAATGCAAGTGTATAGACTGAAAAAAAGGAAAGAAAGAAGGCGAGGGAATAATGCGTGCGCTACTGTCGGAAGCGCAACAGGTG
>JAANIA010001671.1:653593-668505 GCA_017607525.1 Pseudoatta argentina
TGTGGGAAGGGGTGGTTCCGCGAGTGCGGGAGCAAGAAGGAGCACTGAGCACACTGAGTGCTGTGAGCAAAGTGCGTGTGAGCGGAAAGGTCGCGCATCCGGAAAATCAGGAATAAATATAATTATATTTCTCGCGAGAGACGTAAAGAAAGAAAATGTAGCTGCGGATTTAAGAAAAAATCCATAATAGTGTTCATAATAGATTCGCTAGATCACTAAATGAAGAGAACAATATGTGTTGAAAGTAAATGTGTGTTAAATTTGAAAATTTGAAAATTAACAATGCAAATTGGTTTTCAAAATTTTGTAAGTGTTAATGAACAAATGGTAATATCAGGCAATAATTGTAAATTAGATAAATACATTATACCAATCCGTAACAAAACAAATATAGGTACAAAATCAATGCAAGCGAGTGCATATTATAGACACCTAGTTTCTCAATTAAAGTATACATAACATCATATTTTTACATTAAATATTATATGTGTGGCTATCATACCAATTTCCAGTAACATTTTTAATTGTATGATAGAACAAATTTCAGCTTGCAACAAGGATTGCCATTATTTCGCGACTCATTAGCAAATATCTGCAAATTCGGATCTTTTTCTTACGCGAAAGGAACACGTGATATACATGGCTTGAGCGATGTATACATAAGATTCGCGGCATGTAACCGTGCATTATGTAAATAACACCCAGTGAAATACGTTTTACACGTGAACGTAGGTGTATCAAGATTTCCGTGGAGTCTCGCGAGAGAGAGAAGGAGAAGGAGAGATGTTAGCAAGGCTTTCCAGACTTTTTTGCAGATTGTTACGTCCGTAATGCGAGAGTCCTTGAAATTCGCGATGCTCGAAGGTGTCGCTCCGGAAATTAACGCGACACCTTCGAAAATATCTCAAGCCAGGCTTCCTCTCATAATTTCGAGAAATACCGCGAGAGTGCATGATTTGCGTTTCTCCAAACACACATGTAATAAGAAGATAGATAATTAAATAAATCACAAAAGTAGCATGCATTTATTTGGATACGAGGTAAATGCAGAGAAAAAATAAATTATAAGCAACGATTGAGAGAAGCAAGACAACGCGCGGGATAATTTCTTTAAAAGTAAAAGAAAAAATTTCATTCTTTCAAATAAATTATAATGCATAACATCTCATTTATTGTAATCAATTAAATCACTCAAGTGTGTATTTATTTCAGAATTTTTCTATAAAATATTATCCTTCGAATATATATCTTACGATTACAAAACAAGTTACTTTATAGTTTAATTAATACATTATTAATTTAATAAAGTATATTTCTCAATGGTTCATCAATTTCATCTTTAATTTTTCTTCAATCGATATAACCTGGATAATTTCTTTTTCTGTTATACAATAACAAGATATTTGCCCTTCGATTTAATTCGATTGCAAGTAAAAAACCGTTTCTCTTCAGATCGAACGTTGATAGTGAAAATAGGACTACCGTTGGCATGAAGCTCGTACGTACGATCGTAAAGGTGGGTAGCTGCGAGAGAGCATGCACATAAAGAGAGGCATGAGTGTAAAAGCCCGTCCTGCCATAATCGGTACAGGCGAGTTATACGGCCTGGTTGCCTGTATCTGGAGCGGAAACCGCAGAAAAACGTCACTGAGATCGCGCGCGCGCGTATAATCTCATTTCTTCTTGTTCGATATATTTTTGTAAAAGAAAAAAAGATTCTTCATCTCTATCTGTAATGCTTCATACAAATCGTCTTCCGTGTTTCAATTCCGTATCATTATATACGGGATTATGTTAATTCAGTTCAGTTAGAACGCTATGAATCAAAATAAGTTTACTTCCGCATGTGGCGCTTAAGCTACTCTTTCGTGAGAATGCTGAAACGCTAATTTGGTATATATAAATTACATATGAGCGTATGTATGTATGTATATTCATGTCGTACACAGAAAGAATAATTTTGTTAAAATAAAGAATTAGATAAATATAGATTAAGAAATATTTTTATTCCAATCGTCAAGATAAATATGCATGTAGGACGCTCAAGCTAGTTGCTAGAATGTTAAAACTTTTTACTATCTACATAATTATTCTGATGGTCCAGCAAAATTATTTTCAGATCTGTATCGAGCTAAATTTTTAAGATACTTTAACAAAACCATTCTTTTCGAGTACATATGTTGTATTGTTTAAAAATATAAAAAACAGAGTAATTAACGTGTAAAAAAATCGTTTTATCTTAAAAATATAAATATTAATCGAGCTCTCAAAATTAAAAAATACAATATAATACGTTTATATGGAAATGTAGACATTTTTGTTAATTATATAGAAATTCGCGCACCGATAATCCGCGCTGTGTATATTCTCTTATTGTCCATATATTATACTGTACGTTTTATCTTAATGACACGTTTCCCTCGTATCGCAAGATTTCGGAAGGTCGACGACCGATAACCATTCGCTTTCCTGATTGTCGGGCGCCAGATGATTCGATTGATTGACGATGACGAAATAATTAGCCGTCCGTTCACATTGATAATAGAACGCGAGGGCAAGCAAGCGGCGGGACTAATTAACGAGAGAGAAGCAGTTACGTGCGCGGACTCCTTTCGGTCGACGAGAAAGGATGGGCATCTGCTTGTCGGCCGGTCAGTTCGACGTCGTGACCTGGGCGCGAAATTTGCGACTCGACGCGACGGCGGTCGCGCCGAAGAAACGAAATCCGCGAAAAATCACCGATCGGCAGGCGCCCTAAGTAACCTAACGGTACTCTCTGATGCGAGCCTCCAAATATTTCTTCGGCCGAGAGTTCTCTTGTCGGCTCGTTACCGGTACACGAGCTCTGCCGCGACTCCCGCATATGCAATATATCCCGATAGTGATTTCAAAATAATTTCTTTAAAGATACGACCGAATCATAAATGGAGAATATTATTTAAACATGAGACGTGTAGTTTTACGACGATATTGAAATCTTGCATGGACAACCGAATTCACAAATAAAAAATATGCGTTTCTATACGACATTAATTTACTAAATAAAAATCAAGAGAATTTACTGGCAGTTTTGTCACCACTGATAAATATCGCCCATCATAATTTATCCTTTTTTTTATTTCTCCTATCACTTAAAAATCACTAGTAATACTAGATGATCCAAATTATAACTCACAACGCGTCCATGAACCGGAACAACGGTACTCTCGGCGTCTCTAAAACTTTGTTTGCGTATTTGCAAATGAGGAAAAAGTGTGCCCACGATCGGGGACACTGGAAGCGAAAGGGTTAAGCACCGAGTAAGTACGAGATACGTATACGTCGTGCAAACAGAAATTCGGGCAGAAAGGATCGTCGACTGGGACTCGTCGCGTCACGTCGCGGTCGCAAATCTTTCCCCCCTTTTTCTTGTTTTTTTCATTTACGGTGAGTTCGTGCGCGCCTACTGGACGTGTGTTCGCTCGCTCGTGAACAACGAAGTTTCGATCGATCGACGCACGTCCTATCCACGCGATCTCGCGTAGAAATCGATAAACGTCGCGTACGTACATCGATCACGTATCTAACCGGAGCGCTTGACTCTTTTGGAGTTAAGAAATCGCTGCGATTTCCAGTACCAGCTCTCGAGACCAGCGGTCGCTCTTCTCTCTTCTTCTTCTTTTTTTTTTTTTTATTCATTCCCCTCGCCGTTTCTCATAACGGATTGGAGAGTCGTAGCATCTCGAATACTTTTGAGTCAGCAGGAGAGTTATCACCTAAGATTCAAAGGTCGTTGGTCAAATGATTCGCGTTAATAGTAATAAAATGTTTTAAACATGAGCTCGTTAGTGCAGGCTGGATGAAACGATTAAATAAATCTGGGCGCGCAAAATTACAAGATTTCGTGAATTAATCCAATGCGTGTAAAGGCCGGTCACGATAAATCAATCAGCCTCTTACGAAAGAAATATTTCTTACATTTAATTAAA
This sequence comes from Pseudoatta argentina, assembly GCA_017607525.1. Lineage (NCBI taxonomy): Eukaryota > Metazoa > Arthropoda > Insecta > Hymenoptera > Formicidae > Pseudoatta > Pseudoatta argentina. The sequence goes on from JAANIA010001671.1 coordinate 657,562, forward strand.
AATTCTTTGTGCGTAAGAAATTATATTTCAAATAAAGAATTTTGAAATGATTCTCGTGCTATGTTAAAAAAGTATTATGTAATATGATATTAAATTGAGATAGAATTGCAAGAATGTATATCTTGGAAATATATATCAAAGAAATTTTTTATTTATGTATATGAAAAAGATTTAGTGTTACTTTTTTATTGAAATAATAATCGTAACATGTCATAATATTCGATTCGAGTTGGAATAGCAACCAAAGATATATGACGGTAAAAGGTTAAAATTCAACCGAATCATGTACTATGTCAAATCGTTTCGCATGAGAGTTACAATAATTCTCCATTGTAATTCCCGCACAATGGGCGCCTTTTCGACCGTGTCGGCGCGAACATTGAGATGTATCGCGGCAAGTGAAAGTAGCTCGCCAATGGATATCTCATCAATCTCTCGTTTTATTCCGCTGTCAACGCACTTAATTACCGCGAGCTAAAGTATAATTTTCACGAGAATTGTTTAAAAATATATCATAAATCCAACGAGCTTTCAAATCATTACGATAAGGTAATATTCGCAAATACAGCGAATGGTTCGTGGGACACAATAATGATAGTGTCAGTCCGTGATACGTTTTTATCTGAAAATTGCGGAAAGCTGTAGTTGCCAGCAGAAGCGCGACCACATAATTTTCTACTAATTGACGTAGACGACGCAAGTTTCCACGCTGGAATTTTCTCGTCGCTCCAGTGGACTAATTAATCAGCATCCGCGGCTTGGAGGATTGAAAAGAAAAAGACGTACTCGTGCAATTTTCTCAAATTCCCGCGCAATTGGTGCGAATGAAATATTCCTAAAACGGCGCTACACACATATATGAGAATTGAGAGAACTGCATTCAGTATTTCCAAGTGTGGAAGTTTTCCCACAGTTCCGGTGTACACACAATGCCGAAAGGACGTACGCGCACATCCTGTTGAGTACCTCCTTCCGGTCCTCCCCTCTTCGCTTATTCTCTCTCTCTCTCTCTCTCTCTCTCTCTCTCTCTCTCTCACTCTTTCCTGGTCCCTCACCTTTGCTTCCCTTTTGTTGGAACCCCTGTATATTTATGTATGTATTCGTGCTACTAGCAACGAAATAATCTCCTTGCCCGTTCCGGTTCGTAAATTTCGAGGAATCATGCTCTGCCGAGGAAGACACGTACTGCCTTGCATGTGCGAAATCGAAAGTGCTCTAAAAGATCAAACAGAACGAGCTTCATGCAAGTCATCGTGGACAAAAATCAATTTTCCCAACGCTGACTTTTTGCATCTTAGAAAGTTGTCGTAAATTTTTCCGTTTAACAAAATGTATTTATTGAGAAAACATTTTTATTTTTAATACTTTAACTCTAGTAAGTTCTTTCTTCTTTCCATACAATATTGTTAATAAACATCATGTAACAAAGTTTTGACAACAAATTATATCATTACATAACGATAATACAATCTTTAAGATTAATTTCTTTAATTCAAAATAATCCTCAGATTTTATAATCTATGTTGAATTCGCGGTAATTCCTGAAAACCGAATATTGCTCGATCATATAATAAATAGCTCGATATAAAAATGTCATGTTCAGCACAAAGCCAACACGATAATGCGTTACAAACGATGCGACAGGTAATTCCGTTTCATAACGGACATACGTCAGCGTAAATGCTTTCAAGCGAGGATCAGCGGACATTTATAGTTTCCAATGAAAAATACGATACGCGAACAATAAGCGTAACATCTTAATAAAAAAACATGAGAAACTGCGGTAGTGGCGTCTTGTTGAACGTTTGCTTGTCTCTTTCTTGACAGGAAGAAAGAGAGAATCCTATGAAACAGACGATACCGCAAGGTACGCGCGCAGCTCGAAATTATATTCGTGCGACATTTCTTCATACAATGGACCGCCATTTTTAACGCCCCTCGGACCACCCCGTCAAGACGTGCCTTGTCTACAGAGACGACAGCTGATGCGGGTCTCCCGCGATAGAAGTGGAAAACGTATGTAATACAGGCGAAGTAAATAACTCGCATTCTTTACATCTATACATAAAAAATAGGATAAAAATTTCTTTTTCGATTACGTCGTCTAAATCCGGTGTTCTCATTCCATCGCCTGTGTATTATAATAGTAGAACTATTGTAACTTGTACGAAACTCATACCTTTGTACTTTTCGTTCCCTTCGTATGTAAGATGAGCTGAGAAGCTTGCTTTCGCTATGGGAAGTTCACTGATTACTGTGAGAAAAGCAAATAAAAGCTTGCACAGGTGCACCATGTTGGTGCCCGAGAGGGAGGGGAGGGGGGAGGGGGAGGAGGAAACATGAACCAGCAAAGTCGGAATTGCGCAAAGGCAGTAGCGCCATGAAATTCCTGTCCAAGGACAAGGCGTTTTCGAGCCGCTGATCAACGGGGTCGATTAAGAAACGTATCTGTGAAGTTAGCATATCGTTCTATTGATATAAAGAAAATAATCACAGTTCCGATAGCACTTTTCATAGTTTTACACTTCTGCAGAAAAAGGTATTCCGCAATTTTTTATGCAAAGAAAAACCGGAAATGAAATGATTAATCTGTTATCATTTTTTTTTTATTTCTTACTATAAGATGCGGAATTTTATTTTTATTTTTGTGTAGAACTATGAAAAAGTGCTACTGGAATTGTATATATATATTTTTCATATTAATATAATACAATGTCGTACTAACTTCGTAGGAACCGTTTAATGGGTCACGTATCGAGTTTCGGGTTAGTTTCACGTCGTGTTATACGAGGCATGTCCAGAACGTAAGTGTACTGAATTTTGGTAGGTTGCAAAAATTTTTATTTGAACCAAAACATGATCTGGTTACATTAGTACATATGTAAGCTATTTTTCGACATAGTCACCATTCCTCTCAATGCAGGTGGTGAACCGGGGTATTAATTTTTTGATGCCTTCCTTGAAATAGTTTCCCGCCAACCCCTTCGCCCACTTCTCCACCTCCCCCTTCACCTCCTCGTCGGTTGAAAACTTTTTTCCACCCAAGTTTCATCTCCAGTAACGATGGAACGGAGAAATTCATCTCCATGGAGTTTGTAGCGTCTCAAAAACTCTTGCCCGGCCTCCACTCGATTCAACTTGTGTTGGTCTGTCAGCTGTTTTGGGACCCACCTCGCGGATAGTTTCCGATATCCGAGGGTTTCTGTGATGGTTTCATGTAGCAGAGATCTGGAGATTTGCGGAAACATCGCAGAAAGTTCATCCATAGTCAATCTGCGATCGTCACGGAGCGCATTTTCGATTTTTTCCACAATGTCGTCAGTCAGAATTGAAGGTCTTCCGCTTCTCTGATCATCTCAACCGGAGTTTTTCCCTTCCAAACGAGATAACGGATGACGCTGCGTATTTCGCACTTGGCGGGAGATTGGATTGACATTTTTCACGAAACCTCTTGTCGCGTCGACAGTTTTCAACGTACTGACCTCGGACCGGTCTCGTTGCGGAGGGGAGGAATCAGGCTACACGGCAATGTAGCCAACATGTCGAAAAAAAAATCCCTCCGGCCGTGAGAGCCTCAGTACACTTACTTTCTGGACATGCCTCGTACGATGAAAAAACAAGGCCACTTCGATCGATATCACGGAGTGACACCGATCAGCAATACACGATTGCTTGCTCTTCCAGTTTTGATCTTACGAAAGTGCATCGTTTACGGCAACGCGGAGCCGATAATAAAGATCCGCTTTTCCGATAAGAAGGATTGACAACATTCGAAAAAACTTACGAGTTTAATTATAAATTGTCTCTAACTAAATAATCTCTTATGAGAGATCATTTTTTGACACACAGCATCGTATTATTTTCAACATTATGAAAGAACTTAAAAAAAATCGTAATAAATGTTCTCTGATAAATAATTACAATAATCTGTATTATTAAAAATATACAGAAGCCTGAAATTCAGACTTCATAGTAATAGTATTCTCTACAAAAATAAAAATTAATAAATTATGAAGACAGTCGATAAAGTAATGAAGAAGCTTCCTCAAATTTTACTGATTGTTGCTCTTCCCTCCACGATGATTTTTGTATTCGTTCAAATGATGAGAGCTGAATAAGGGTTTACGAGTCCCTGCTCTGGAAAAAGAGTATAAATCGTGTTCTGAAAAAGTATACCGAGACCAGAACAAAAAAAAAAGGGACGAACTACAAAAGAGCAGAGGGGAAGAGAAAACTAGAAACGATGTTACTACTAGCGACGTTCGTGCATGTAAGATTCATCACGGTTACGTTGTGAAACGAAGAGGAAGATTGCTGAAAGAGAAAGTAACCCTCTCGAGCGTTATTCACATAAATATCGGTATGAAACATATTTAAACGTATGTACGCATCTCTCGAGCCCCAACTTTTTTCTCGAAACATCCCGATGGGTGTCATCTCCCCAACCAACCCCCTCTCACTCTCTGTATCTGATTCACTCCTTCTCTTTTTCTTCTTTTACCACGATTCATCCCTTCTCTTTCGCTCAATGAGATCTGCCCGAGTTGATTCGGCATTGTCATGCAAATTCAACGCATGGGATTTCTCTAATGCGACATGCCCCACGAGATTGCACGTGCACGGAGAACCTACACGCCTCGTTTTCCATCTCGCCCTTTCGGTATCATCGCGGTGTTGATTAAATTAATCTCAAGTTGTTGCCAATCATTCTCGAGACAATGCTATTCTGAACTTGGTGAATATTGTGCTTCATTATCTTTTAATAAATGAGAGAGAGAGAGAGAGAGAGAGAGAGAGAGAGAGATTGATAAATAAAATTGAAAGTAAATCAAAGCAGAAATACATCGTGTACTTATTGCCTTTATAAAGAACACTGATTTACAAAATTAAGTTTCTCTTTGAATAGAATATGAGTAAAATATTGTACAAAAGTAAAGCGTTCTTTTTTTTTAAGTTTTATATCTTTCTCGTTTATTATATATTATGAATGTGTAATAGAGTATGTTACTGCAAAACACACTCCGCGAGTAAAATACAAACCAACATATTTCACTCGCAACGCGTGCTTGTCGCATTATATCTTTATAGAATAATACACAATGAATGACAAATATCCACGCATTTCTTGAAAGAGGAAACTGGAACATTACTTTCGGTTCTTCTCTCGTATCATTCACGCGCTTTAATATTCAACAATGCTAGTAACTATGTATATCCCTACCCACCTACCTACATTCCGCTTAAGGTCTCATATATTCAGACACATAAAATTCACACAAACTATAATAATTAATAATATAAATTATAAAAAATTAATTTGTGAAAAGTAATTAAACTTTTTTAAGAATTCTACAAAGTGTCTTTCATCCGCTTAGAATGTTTGAATTTGAAACAATTGCTGCACCATTACTAGAGTGTGGTTACCAATGTACGAGTTACAAAGTTATTAAAATAATGTTAATGCTACAAAATTTACTTCCCACTTATCTCATGTTCTCTAAAGCAAGCAAGGAGTATTACCGTATTTAAGATGCGATTAATAATCGTCGCGCGTTTTCTCCACAAGATCTCGTATGCATCTCTACGTTCCAACAAACGTATCGTGCAATGAGCGCATGCACGTGCGCATCAGTCCGGCTTAATATTTGAATACGCACGTAGGTTTGTGACCCGATCGAATCAACAGCATATCGGCGCGGCCATAATCAGACGACATTGTGCGACTGTATGGGGTAGAGAGAGGACTGCGAGCAAAAGACCCGGCTACACGAATGTATAAGTAATGGATCTAAGAAACGACCTCGCTTTCTCGCTCCTCTCGTGATGTAGGATTTCGTTGATTTGGTTTTTGTTACCGTTCCACTTCGCAATCTTTGCACCTGTCAGCCAAAAATTCAATCGAAACGAAAAGTCGAGGAACGTTGAGGAAGAGCGAAAAATTGTTAATGTGTGGTGAGTACTTGAAAAGCCAGTAGCAAAAGGATGGAATTAATCGGGTATTAAAATGAATTATGGCGTTTCTTGGACACGATGAGATACAACTGGTACAATGATACAACCTCTAAAGCTCGATCACGAATAGAAATAGAACGTAAAATATATATTCATAAATAATTTCACTTTCGCTTAACAGTACATTGATAGAATTATGTTTCACAACTTTTTAATGATTGCACCAAAATATTTTTCAAACGGATAAGTATTTAATAAGCATTTTTGCAACATTTTTACAAATGATTTTTCTTTAGATTTCTAATGTACATATCTGTTTAAAAAATATTTTACGTTCTATTAATATTATTATTATAATAATATATATACTTAATTTTTTTCTTATCGAAATTTCATGCAACTAAATAAGAAATACAGTATTATAAATCTATATAATCATTTGTAAAAATTTCTAAATTTCTACAGTATATGTTCATAAAATATTTTATATTATTATATATGTTAATAATGTTGCGTATTAAAGAAAAATTTGCTTCAAGTCGGTCCATAAATAAAAGCAGATGCAAGCAATTTCTGGGAGGGCCGCCTTCCTAGAAGGCACGAAGCGAATTTTGCATTATACGCGAGTCGTGTAAGTACAAGCACGAGGAACGCGATCGCGAATACACGCGGATGCTGGCCGCGAGAGACATGTCGGAGAGATATATCTGGCGGCGATATTAGCCCCGGCCAAGCCGGGGCTACCCGCAGCGCATCGTTCGCGCAATCGATGGATCATCGATCGGCGGCATCGGCGGCTCGCGAGGAATCAGCGGGTGGGTGCATCACCGCGCTATGCAACATTCGACACGTGCGAATGCACGCGCGCGTCCCACGTACAAAACGGATTATTGGACGCGCGAAGGATATGGGCGCGCGTCCGATGCAATAAAAGCGATAACGGTCATTATTATCGGCGGGTTACGTTCCTCGGTACCTACCAATCGCTTTGAGAGATAGGCGCACGTCCGATTTCGATCGCGAGATAACGATCGTCATGGCGCCGCATCACACGAATAAAAAAGAAACACGGTGACATGTATCTGCGTAATTTTTTGTTTTGTTTTGAAAAGCACGAAAGTATAAGCAACCCCCTTGTTGTAGATGGACAAGTAAAAAGTTTTAAAAGAAAGAAGAGATTAAGCTTTCGAGTCTTTAAATAATTTACCATAAAAAAATCAGGAAAAAAAATCTTCTTTACAAATACAAATGTAATGAAGCTCTTATAAACCTTTTAAGCATCATGATAAAAAATGCTACATGCAAATTTCACAATCCTAGCGTGTAACACAACGTCCATTCGTCAAATAGTCACTTCTGTCTAGACAGTGTGCTGGGAATATATTCGATTATCGTCACAGCACCGCGATTCCGTGACATGCTAACAAGTAATCCACAGCTTACCGAACGAAGATCGACGATACCCAGGAAGACACGCGCGTTCCTATACGCAATGAAACGCGGCGGAGAGAGGACTCCAAGGGGGGCGAGAGTAGCTCTCTCGCGGTGTATGTCTCGTAGGTGTTTGCAAACAATGGCGAGGAATCATCCTCGTACAATTTCGACATACACTTGTAATATGACGCAGGGTGTGCCTCAAATGAGTGTGTACTTATCCGACAGGCGGCGAGAAAGAAGCGGTGGCACTTTAGCCTGCTGCACGATCGGCGTCCTACGAACAGAAAGCGTGTCTAATTTTTCGCGCGAGAGAACAAATCATCTTGTCTCGCAATTATATTGTACATTCCGGTATCGTCGAAACAAATTGATGAAAAGAACGAAAAAATTTCTTTCACTGAGAAATTTTTCAAAAACATTAAAATAAACAATAATTAATAATACATGGAATTACATGAATTTCTATTAACGATCTTTGTTAGTATAGATCCTGGGGATTCAACACTAGTAAACATGTCAGGTGTGTTTTGCGCATCGTCATTGATCGAAAATCTTGATTTTATATTGGTAGAAATGAGGGGGAGAAGGGAAGTACAAGATCGACGCTAATACCACTCTTAAGCAACCGCGCGCGGGATCGAGATATCGATCGTTTATCGTCTTTATCGGCACAGGCTCCCCCATTCGCTCGCTCGCGGCTCTCGCCCTACACTCTCGCTCTACGTACACTTGTTCGTTCGCCCGCGTGGCAGGGAGAAATCGATGGCATCCATTGCGTAACGAGGCACTTACCGCAAATCAAACTAATGGCCAATAAAACACTCGCTCTAAAATCGCATCGAGAGGCGCGCCTGGATTCATCCGGAATTCCTGCTCGGGCACCGACATCGTGTTATTAACGTTTAAGTAGCGGTATGAGTTAGGTATTCGCAATGCTATTTATTTCATAGTGGCGTTATTAGCGGCGCGATAGCGCATCGAGAGAGATTTCCTCGTATGAACTGGATTTAATACGAGCACTCTGCGGTAAAGCTGTAAAACTGTATCACGGCACCATATGAGAAGAATTACGTTACGTATAGAGCAACGTTCTGTTAAAGCCGTAATTTTCACATTGATGAGTGGATTGAGTGTGTGAAACACTCAAGTTTACATTATACGTTTCCTATTATAATTATAGAACGCAAATCTGCCTATCATGAATATCTATGCGTTCATACTTTATGATCGCGATGATCGCTTATTTAAAAGTAAAAGGCGAACGTAAATTACAGGTGCCCTTCAAGATTGGCGACCTTCGTTCCGCTGCAGCAATGTCAGCCGTATAATCCAAGAGATTTATTCAATAACTGTGCACGAAAGTATCCCCAGCTCATTACGCGTGGAAGCTAGAGGATAATTAAATATTGATAATGAATGAACTGATGAACGCGGCGTGCTGCCATCTTTTCCAAGTGCATGTGCATTGATTCTCATAACACATCGCGCGAGATACGCATTAGTAAGCAGATTAAAATCGCATTGTCCGGAGAGAGGGAGCAAACGTAAACCGCTACTTTTACGTTTCCTAGTAAGAAAACAATGCCTCGTGTCGCGATTAACGAAACAACGAGAGATATCAGTCTTCCATCGAGTTCGCGGCTTGTTACCGCAACACGCTTCGCTCTTCGTATCAATCCTCAATATATTCTTTCCTGTGTATTATCTTTAAATTTAATTATGGAATTTTTCAAAAATGGTTATAATCAAAATTGATTAATAAACGGAAAGAAATACTTTTTATGCAATGTATCATTAATCAATCGCACAATATTAATTAAATGAATTATCAAACTGTCAAGTTACGACTATAAATTTGAAAACCATCGCATCCACTCGACTGCAAAACGATCCAAATATTCCCACTTGTTTAAATATTAAAAAAAACTCAAAATTCATTCGACAGTCATATTATTGATCAAAAACCGGTATGTGAGATTATTAAGTAATAATCTTGAATATGTACTGCAGGCACTTGTAAATATGTTGACACTGATTAATTGCCGTCAGAGTTGAAGAAGAAGAAACAAAAAGTAAGATATCGATATCGAGATATTTATCCAGCAGTTATAGCGACCTTTATCATTGAAACCGCGTTTTACGAGAGTCCAACACTCACGACTGACCGTTCATCAGCGAGGAAACGACGATCGCAATGTATAATTGTTAATCATCTCGACGATCGACCATAGCTCGAGGCGAGTTAGCAATTTCGCATTGACACGCTCGACACGCAAGGTGCAATGCTCGTGTATGGAGACACTAGATGGTGAATCCTTCACGCCTTTTACTCTCAACGTAACCTCTATTTCAAAGATAAAAAAGGACGTTTATTAATATGCAATATCAAAAGGACATATAATATCAAAATTTGATTGTCACATGTTAAAAGAAAGTATCAGTAATTTGAAAATTTTCAGAAAACCTATATGGTAACATTTTCTATAAAAGTTTTCAAAATATAATAAGATAAAAATATAAATGATAATAACGAAAGTGTATCGTGCATTGTCAAAAGAGATTATTGTGAATTGCGCTAGGAAATAACGGTGCCATTGAGATTTCTTCTCGAGTTACTAGGCCACCTTATTTTCATCCACTTTTCCCTGTAGACCGTACCTCCTGTTTTCTCGGAGGAAGTCGAGGATCTTTGACATCGTCGTTGGGATAAAGTGTGCGAGAAAGAGAAAAGCGATAAGGTACAAGTCCTCGTTTTCGCTACATTAACTTGTTAATCAATGATGATTCGTAGCAATTCTTTATGAAATATATCGAATGGTTTGCTTTCCGGAATCATAAGCATAATTATCACTATAACCTTTGAGAAATCAGCCGTTGATTATAGGAAACCTGTTTAAAAACGTCACATCGCCATATTTCTGTCTCTTTACAATTGCAACCAATCGCCTAGAAGTAGCACGCTTATCGATCGATTGCAATTATTGGATAATTAAAATATCTCATATTAATGAATAGAAAATATGTAATTGAAAAAGGTATATTACAAATTTCAGTTTAAACGCAATCGACAACAATCTTTATGATATGACGTTAAAATACTTCCAATCTTTTTTTATCATGCAGCTAAACGTAATTGTTAAACATAATATTTCTAGGTATCTATGGATTTGATTACGATAAAGGACAGAATTCAAAAGATAATAACACATTTGTTCGTTTTTAAAGGAACATGCTTAGTGCATTATCGCATTATTGCTATTAATTCATAAATCGAGTCACTGCAAACTGATATTTTCTATCGTCGGTGATAATATCTTGATAAATAATATTTTAGATGAGAGAAGATTGAAAAATAAAATACACAAAGATGATCTCATACAATCACCGGCAGAAAGAGAGAATGATTTTTATCCAAAATCTCGTAGCGCAACCATTTACGCGAGTTTCAGTTCCAGTTTCAACATAAGCGAACAAAGTTATTGCATGCTTATTCAATATGCGTATCCAATGCACACGATTGGTCCGCATACCCAATTCGATCTCCTTATCCATCCC
>JAANIA010001671.1:679591-697676 GCA_017607525.1 Pseudoatta argentina
TGTTAAAGTTAAGTGTGCAAATGTGAAGCGTAATGAAAATAATAATAATAATTGTCTCAAACAATATTTTTTAAAATAAAAGTATTTCTGTCCAAAAAATTATAAAATACTTTATAATGTTAAATTAAATCTTTATTCGTTCTGCTCGCTATTTTTTAAATAAACAAATCAACAAGATTATTTAGAATTACATTTTGCCTAACGCATATCCTGATATCAGGAACGTTATAAGGTACGTCGACTGGTTTCACGTAAAGAAGTAAAAAAAGAATTGAAACCATACGCCAATTATTATCGTCCGCTACAACTTTTGCCGTTTAACGTTTCAGCGGTATGTTTGCGCGATGATAAAAACGTGGCGCAAAAAATGAGTAAGGATGTGCAGATCGCGAAACGCGATCGGAGTCCGACAGTACGGAGAATTTATAATTCACTTCCGGGACGAATCATATTATCTAACAAATTCAAAAACATCTTTCAAAGATCCAAAATCACCTACAATTATTATTAATCATTATTTGCAGATGTTGCGTAAAAACGGAAGCTATCCTCTACTCCGAAATTTCGCAACTTGGAGTAATTCGCTATCGCGTCGGAGCGTTTCGCATCCTCCGGATCGAATCCTCGTTGATTCGAGGTAAATGTAAACACTCGCGCATCTTTGCAAAGATAACGTCCTTGAGGATGGACTCACCTCTTTCATGCCGTCGAGCCTGCCGAGACTCTTGGTACCTCGCAATGGTGGAAAGGCGATGTCGTGCCAGCTACCGTTGCCGGAGTTACATATCTGCAGGTGGTCCGATTGCGAGGAGTGCAGCCCGCGCGACCTGCTCTTGCTCTTGCGCTTGTCGAGGAGATGCTTGGCCCTGGATTTCCTCACGGGCGCAGCCAAGTCGTCCTCCGGGTCGCTCTGCACTTCCCAGCGCAACGGCGGCGACTTGTAGCGCCGTCGCGGGCTCGTCGGCGAGGTCACCGGCGAGGTGAGCCTCTGCACGAGAGTGCCGAACATGGTCATCATCAATCGATCGCGATTAATCGCCAGCGAACGTGTGCGTTTACGGCGAGACTTCTCCCAGAGACCCTCGCGCGCTTTCAATCGTCACCGGCATCGCCGACAACTTCTCACAGCTTTGGTGTCGCAAATCGATGTCACTGTCACTTGTATTGTATACTAATATAAAATAAACGTAAAGAGATCCACAAGTGGTACTCCGAGGACACTGTCAACAACGCGACGCGAGCGTGCGACGAATTATCGCGACGCGTAAGAGGTTAGACTTCGGATGCGTCACACTCCAATTGTGACGGCGAAAATGAACGGGAGTTCCCTCATAGTCCCGGCGATACTACGATACCACGTTACCATGTTTCACGAAACACGCGAGAAACACGGAGCGAGGAAGGATCCTGATTACCCTAACAAATCATCGTGGCGTCTCGCGTGAATAATCTCCAGTCCGTGAATCGTGATTCGGCGTGCGTTGGAAATGCAAAACGCGCGAAAGGACGTGCTGAAGACACCGCCGAAACGAAACGAAAAACAAGACTCAACTCTGGCTGGGTCGAAAGTCGGCGGTCTTACACAGGTATTTGCCTTCAGGCGCCTTCACAGGCCGTGCGAAATACACGCGCTCCGTTTCGGTAAAGGACCGTCGCGCTTTCGAAGCAACTACGACTAGACGTGTGTCGAGTCACACTACACGCAAGAATCGAGGCACAAGATGTCGCCGGGTAAGAACTGCGTACGTGCGTACGTGCGTGCGTGCGTGCGTGCGTGCGTGCGTGCGTGCGATGACGTAGGCAAAACACACGCCGCGTCGTGCCGGAACACCTGAGAAGGTCGACCGCGTCACGTCTTACGTGCGAAATCAAACTGGTCGCGCTAGTCGCGGAGAACTGTTCGACTAGTCGACTCCGACTGGTTGGCCTCGCTCGCGAGCGGCGGAGACGACCGAGCGTGCGCGAGACCGGCCGAACGCACGCGAAATCTCACGAAGCCGCACGATCGGAGTTTGATGACGGACAGTACGTGAGTCGTGAGTCGTGAGTACGTACGACGAGGCGGGCGCGACTCAGCACGGTTACCATGGCGATCGAGACTGATTCTCTGATTCTCTGATTCTCTCCCTCAGGCCTCAGGCCTTAACGCAAACCATTCCGCTGCCCGTCCTCGCGAAAGGGATCCCGAGCACTCCGAACTCCGTGTCGGTGCACACGCGCACGCATGCGCAATTCTAGACGTGTGATGCATCACGTTGCGCGATTTTCCTTCAAATGGAAAACGTCAAGTACCGAAAAAGGATAGACAAATGAGAAACGAAGACTGATGTCCATAGTCGAGGCTTATATTTAAGACCAGTCTTAAGATAAGAACGAACTGTGAATACTGACTGGTTATCTTTTAAGATAAGATCGCATAAAATGATTGTAATATATTTTTTTTATAGTATGTTAAACTGTCAAAAAATATATTGAGGAAGATAATAAACTTCGTCTCGTTTCAACTGTCAATTCTGTAACATTCGCATGTACAAAATTGGAGTAAATTGTTAGAAGTAACGGGGAATTTACATAAGTTCCTAGTTTTATATTATTATACAATACTGTATGTGCCACCTGTTGTAATATGACAGCATATGACTTTTCGAAAAAAAGTAAACGTAACATAAAATACGTTAGTACACGCATAGTAATTCGATCTGTACTAACGATTACGACCAACAATAAAAGTTAATATCGACTCTACATTCCAGAATGAATTCCGGTTTCTAAGCGTCGATTAATTAATAGTACGGTTGCTGGTTTAGTTATGTGCTTTGCGGTTAATAATCTCGTACGTATCGAAGAAGGTAAATGAGGATTAATCGTGCGGAACGTAGAATTGTTAATAATACGATTTTCTGACTTATCAAGTCACTTATGTTAATTCAAATAATAGATGTAAAGGCAAAAAAACCATTTTAAGGCTTTAGAAAGATCAGATGGAGGCTTAATATACAGACTCGAATAACGACCCGATTTTCAAGTTAACGCTATAAAGTAAATAGCGCCATAAAATAACACTTGCAGAAAATTATTGTCATCCTGTCAACTAAAGTGATGTGACGTAAAGATTTTTACTTTTCCAAATGCCAAACACAAACAGATTATGCATCCAAAAATAAAAAAACCATTCTATAAATATTTTTTAATTTGCAAACTTTTTAATAGTAAGTTAGTTATAATATTTTGAAAGTGACTTGAGAGATCGCGTGACTCTCGGCTATAAAACTCTTGGTTCTCAAATCTTCAAGAATCTCCCCATACAGAACAAACATTTTGTCGGCTCGTGTAACGATTTACCAACTGCCACCATCGTCAAGGTTCCTCGAGGTAATTAACGATCATCGATCCACGCGCCAATTCACCCTTTCATCTTCAAGGACATCGAAGGTGGAGGTGGAGCAGGGCGTGAATCTGCGCGCAGTGGTTTCTTATTACTCGAACGATATCATTAGAGTGGGAACTCGTCAAAACTTCAATTATTCCCGTGGCTATATACGGCGAAACGAGGGGCTTGATTAATCGTACGCGAGAGCCCCGGTGTGTGTCGTAATTATTAAGCGAACAACACGTAATTAGCGCGTATCACCTGATACCCGTAGCGCCCCTTCTTTTCGCGCGTTTCTTTTCACGGAGACAGTGCTTATGAGAAACTGAATTATTACACGTTGCGTTGCGAAGAATGATTGTGACTAGTCGTGTAGTCGTGTAGTCGTGATTCTTCCCCTGCTGCTGCTGTTGCTGCTGCTGCTGCTGTTGCTGCTGCTGCTTGTTCAAACATCTTTTTCGTCCGCAGTCCTTCATCCTTCATCCTCAGCCTACTTCCTCCCGATGCGATTAAGATAGTCGACAGACGTTAGTCGGAAAGTTCTGTGTAATTACGGAACTCGTGCGCCGTGTGTGTATACAAGACAGCCATAACGAGCTACGTGCAGTCTTATTGACGTACGCGAGAGATAATGCAACTATGCGATGTTCATTTTACGCTGGCGTACGTGTAACGTAAAACTGCTTTGTCGCCTATGAGTCATACACCAAGACGATTTTAGATAGATAAAAGACGTGCGTATGCACGCATATGTGTGTGTGTGTGTGTGTGTGTGTGTGTGTGTGTGTAGTCTGCTGTATTCAATACAACGAACGAATCCCATGCAACGTAATTACGTGAGATAATCGGTAATATTCCGATGTATGTATAACTTGTTGCGAATATTACGCCTTTTGTATTATTGTAAACAGGCCGTAGATGTTTGTTGTCCCCACCACCAGAACCTTTGTCTCGCTTCGTTCCGCTATAATATGGTTAGTTGGTTTCGAGCTTCTCGTACATGCGGCTGCGAGTTTATCATGTAATCACGTTTTACGTACTTGTTAAATTTCGTCTAATAATAAACCTTAATATTACACTTGTTTTCACTGCGTTCAATTCTCTAAACCCGTAACAGGTTATGGGCCCAGGGATACGCGCACACTACAAAAGTGATTAAAATCTGTGAAACATAAACTGTGTAACTTTTCATGTGCGACGAAATTTTAGGGACAATCAGATTTCTGTTTGAAGCTGAAATTATAATTGAAGAAATTGTAGATATGGCTGATCATGCCAAGCTGTACCAAATACATCGCTTTAATGGAGAAAATTTTCATCTTTGGTGCCGGCAGATGGAAATATTTATGGCGGAAAATAAACTCAAGCCGCTTATTCTCGGAACTGAAGTTAGATTAGAAGAAAATTCTGAAACGTGGGATGCAAAGGACGCAGAAGCCCAAGGTTTTCTCATGCGTGGCCTTGAGCTGGATCAACTAAAATATCTAACTGACTGTACAACTGCCGCTGCAATGTGGTCGCGGTTAAAGACCGTGCACTCTGAAAAAAGTGATCAATCAGTTCAAATCCTTCTGGATAAATTCATTAATTCAAAAATGGGAGAAGAAGAAAAGATAGCTGATTACATCGCAAACGTTGTTTCCATTGCTCAAAGACTGAAGGACATGGACATGGAACAAAAAACTCAAGTCATAATCGCGAAAGTTCTTGGAAGTCTACCTGTGAAATTTGATCACGTTCGAACGGCATGGTACGCCGTGCCATCAAATATGCAAACAATTGAAAAACTCACGGATCACCTCGTTAACGAAGAAATTCTTTTGAATTCAAGGATGTCAACAAACGGAAACAACAAGAACGCAGACGCGGCGTTTCTCGCACGTTCTAAACGAAACAAAGCAGGCAATCCCCACACGAATAACAACATTGACGATAACGGTCTTCAATACAAATCAAGCAATTTCAAAAGAAATGCACAATGCAACTACTGCAGTAAATACGGCCATTTTGCAAGAGATTGCCACAAAAAGTTTTTTGATCGTAGAAATGCAAGTAAAAATCAATCTCACGTGGCACAAACATCAAGTGATTTTGAATGCGATTATACAAGCGAGGGAGAACTCTTTATTGCTGAAAATTATTTGATGTACCAAAAGGAAGCACAGGATTGCTGGTTCGCTGATTCAGGCGCGACGGATCATATGACATTTCAACGGGATTTGTTTGAAAACTACGAGACCTTCAAAGACAATCTGCATCGCGTTCGTATAGGTAATGGTAATGTTATTAATGCGATAGGAAAAGGTGATGTAAAACTTACAGTTAAATTACCAAACGGTGCGTTTGTTAAACATACGGTTACCGATGTATTACATGTTCCCAAAATAGCAAAAAATCTCATTTCCATTTCAAAATGCACCAAAAAGGGAATGCAAGTCGTTTTTGAGAAAGGTGGAAACAATGTGTATTTTATGAAAAATGGTAAAATTGCGATGGTCGGTATAAGAACAAATAACATGTATCGCTTAAATATTGAAATTAATAGAAATATAGCTGAATCAAATTTAGTTGAAAGTACTTTAATGAATTGGCATGAGCGATTAGGTCACCCAAACTTTAAAACACTAAGAATGATGCACAAAAATTCTGCTGTTAATGATTTAAATATTATTAATACCAAGGAAGAGGATCCTTTTTGTGAGCCATGCGTGATGGCAAAGCAACACCGCAAAAGTTTTCCAAAAAATGAAGCGCGTCGTTCAAAAATACCGGGAGAAATCTTTCATGTAGATCTATGCGGAAAAATGTCCTCTCCTTCAATTGGTGGTGCAAATTATTACATGCTCTTGAAGGATGACTTTTCGAGATATTGTTTCATATATTTACTAAAATATAAAACCGATGTTTTAAATTGTCTTAAAGAATTTTGGGCTGAAGTTCAATCATGCGGTTATCATATTAAAAGATTGCGATCAGATAGAGGTAAGGAATTTTTTGATAATTCTGAAGTTAAAGATTTTTTGTTATCGAAAGGCATTAAACACGGAACTTCTACTCCTAGAACTCCGGAACAAAATGGGTTCATTGAAAGACAAAATCGAACAGTCGTTGAATCAGCAAAAGCAATGTTAGCCGGGAAGAAATTACCAACTTATTTATGGGGTGAGGCAGTGAATGCAGCCGTTTATTTAAAAAATCGTACGATCTCACAAACTATTGATAACGTCACACCTTTTGAAAAATGGTTTGGATCAAAACCATCAGTAAAACATATTAAAACTTTTGGCAGTGATTGTTACGTTCACATACCCAAAGATCAACGTACTAAGTGGGAATATAACTCAATAAAATGTATTCTAATTGGTTATCATGATGATAGTAAGGCTTATAGGGTTTTCGATCCGTCTAAAAGAAAATTATTCATTCGTAGAGATGTAATTTTTCGTGAAATTGATGAGTCTGATAAACAAAACATTGTTTTTGAATCTCCAAAGAGTAATGTAAATGCCAATGATAGCAAGGACTCTGAAACGGATGATGAAAAAGAAAAGAATATTGAACTAGAGGACGATATCACAAACAAACCTAAAACTTACAGAAATCCACGCTTACCTATAGCGAGAGACCCCTACCCTTTCAGAACGCGTTTAAATTCATCAGAAAATTTAAAAGGGGAAATTAATTTTGCGGAAGCCCTTTTAAATACCTTAGAGCCTATAACTCTCGAAGATGCACTAACATCAGTAGATGCGAAATGTTGGTCAAATGCGATGAATGAAGAATTAGATGCCCTTAAGAGGAATAAAACTTGGATTTTGGTCCCTAGGCCTGATAATGTTAATGTTGTAGATAATCGATGGGTCTTCAAACGAAAATACAAAACAAATGGTGACACTGACAAGTTTAGGGCACGACTTGTAGTTAAAGGATATTCGCAGAAATACGGAATTGACTATCAGGAAACTTTTGCGCCTGTGGTCAGGTATGAATCTGTAAGACTAGTTTTATCCATTGCGGCTGCCTTTAATTTGTCAATGTTTCAATTTGATGTTAAAACTGCGTTTTTATACGGCGATTTAGATGAACCAATTTATATGGAACAACCACAAGGGTTTGTACGCGACAACGATTCCGTATGCCTGTTAAAACGCAGTCTTTATGGTTTAAAGCAGGCATCACGTCAATGGAATCTAAAGATTGTAAATTTTCTCATTCAACGTAATTACGTTCAATCACATGCGGACCCGTGCGTATTCATTTATGAGAACAAAGATTTCGATGTTAAGATCTATGTAGCAATATATGTAGACGACGGATTAATATGCGGTAACAATGTTCAATTCATTATGCGTTTGTTAAAGGAATTACAAATGAATTTTGAAATCATGTATGGAGAAGCTGAATGTTATGTAGGATTACAAATTGAAAAAGGGAGTGAAAATATCAAAATTCATCAAGAAGCATATGCTAAGAAAATCCTAGAGAAATTCAACCATATAAATTGTTTTTCGGTCTCTACGCCTGTCGATACAGGTAATGCGTTTTTTCAGTACGAGAAGGAACAACATGTGGAAAATGACAATGTGAATTTTCCTTATCGTGAAGCGATTGGATCGCTAATGTTTCTAATGATTGGAAGTAGACCTGATTTGGCATATGCGGTAGGATTACTAAGTAGATTCATGCAAAAACCCAGTCAAATACACTGGATGGCAGTCAAGCGTGTATTCAAATATATAAAAGGTACTATTTCTCATGGTGTAACGTATAGAGTCAATAACAATCAAGTTAAACTCTCGGCGTTTTGCGATGCTGATTTTGCGAATGATCCTAATACGAGGCGAAGTGTGACTGGATGGGTCATGTTTTGCAATCACGGCCCAATTGCGTGGAGCTCTAAGAAACAAACTCAGGTCGCAACATCGACCACTGAGGCCGAATTTATTGCTCTTTGCGCTGTCACCAAAGAAGTAATTTGCTTCAGAAATTTTCTGAAGGAATTGAATTTTGAACAAGATCATGCTACAGTCGTGCATTGTGACAATCAAAGAGCAATATCTGTCGTTGAAAATCCTCAGTGTACAAAACGCACAAAACACATTGATGTGCAATTCTTTTATACGTGTGAAAAATTTAAAGAAAAAAAAATTGATGTACGTTATATTGTAACAGCGAATCAATTAGCAGATATGTTGACTAAAGCATTACCAAAGAAAAAAAACTACAAAATTTTGTTAAAGATTATGGCATGTATTAAGCGCGGTCAACCAAAATGCGAGGGGAAGTGTTGCGAATATTACGCCTTTTGTATTATTGTAAACAGGCCATAGATGTTTGTTGTCCCCACCACCAGAACCTTTGTCTCGCTTCGTTCCGCTATAATATAGTTAGTTGGTTCCGAGCTTCTCGTACATGCGGCTGCGAGTTTATCATGTAATCACGTTTTACATACTTGTTAAATTTCGTCTAATAATAAACCTTAATATTACACTTATTTTCACTGCGTTCAATTCTCTAAACCCGTAACATAACTCGTGTTAGTAAAGCATCGAAGAATGTAACCTCGAGAATTGTTCGTAATAGTATGTATACTGTAACAATCGTAAACCGAGAAGCCGCAGAAATATCGTTACTTGATTCTTAGAAAATGATCCTAAGATTTGCGCATTAAGAATACAGTGCATACAGTGCATAAGTATATATACCCATGATATGTATCGAAGAAAATTTGAATTGTTTTTGCCATTTAATCCTCCGCCAGCAATATGAATTCTTGTAATTTTTTCGTTAGCAATAGAAGTCTTTAAGAAACAGAGCAAATTTGTTTATTTTTCTGAATTACATGAAAACCTGAAAAAATTCTGATATATTTATCAAAGTTTTAACAACGAGTTTTTTCATTATAAAAATAGGATCGTATTTTATTAATTTTTATAGATTTAAATTTATCTAAATTTATAATCGAAATATCAATAGTGCTTTTAAATACTTCAGTTGTCGGTAGAGGATTGAAATTATTTTGTTTGCCACAAGACACTCGTATAATTATATAATTGATTCTGACGTAACAACATTGTTATGTAACAAAAAATTAAAATGATGAACTTTTATATTCTTTTTATTCACTATTTAAGAAGCAAAGGAATTATGTTGTAAATTAGATTTATACAAAATTTTACCAAAGAAAATATCTGCAAAATACAATCAAAGAAATGTGATCTTTACATTGTGTACTGTTTCTCTCGACAAATTGTGCATGACAATTCCGCTGCAAGACAAATTTCAAGCTTGCGACAGGTGCAAAGGAAGAGTACACGTAAATAACCCAACTATCGCAGCATCGCGTCACTCTCGCGCTCCAGCTATATTTTTTCCCACGTTTTTGCTGCTTTGGGCAGCGCTCGGCGATTTGCGTTCGCGATTACGATGAATTCTCCACAACCGCCGCAACGTTTATCTCGAATAACGATGTAACGGGGAATAAATAGCTACAAAAGATCCCCTCGTTTCCCTCGATCGTGTCATTATGATTATTGCTGATTAACAGGATGATTTTTTTCTTCAAACATTTTATAGTCGCCCGGAGGTCACCGGTGACCCCCTCTTTGGAATTTCGAACGAACGCAGATGCTTCTGTAATAAACAGCAGTTATCGCGAAATCACGGCACGGTTTGTGCGATGTGCTTTTTTTATTTCTTGACACAATTTACACCTGTTCTCGAATATGTATCATGAATCCTGCATAAAGCGATTACGAAATATTTCCTGGGAAAGAATGAATCTTCAAGCGACCGCTCATATAATGTTTCATTATTCTGAGGAAATAATTAATTCTCCGGTACTTTTTCGTTTCGGCCAACACAAATATTAACCCAAAGATTACTTTTGTTTTTTGAAGAGATTTTGTTAAATACGAAAGTTTAATTTATTTATATTTGATTCTTTTATCCTTTTTTTAAATATCTAATGAAACATTCACTATACGTTCTACAGCGAAACTCAAGTACTTTTTTATATGAGGATAACTGTACAATTTCCTCTAATATTCGCCTTCGTTTTCTGTGAAAACTTTTGTACTCGAGAGACAAAGTGCTCTACACCGACATCTATTTGCTTCCTGCGCGGGTCACAGTCGTTGTTATTTCGTCTCTTTTGTCTACCTAGGAACAATGAGTCACCGTTGTGCGGAAACGCCAGATTCGCGTTCACAAATAAGAGGCACGGGCAATCGAAGAATAAACTAAATTCTAAGGTTGATGATTCAACAGACTCAACGAACGATACGTGCCTCAGTAAGTGCAAGGATATTAAAAAGTACTGCTTAAACCAGCATTAATTCATCACTCACTAATTTTGCTGATACTATGATTAAAATGATCAATTAATGTTTCTTTTAATAATATTTAGCTTAATGATTAATGCTTTCTTTGAATAATATTCTAACGATGGCGCGTAAATATGCATGTTTTTTACGGAAAAAGATGGAAAAAAATATTCTCACACTTTGTGAGTGCATATTGAGCCAGCTCAGTCGCTGTACCGTCGCAGATGTTTATTTATCCAAAGATGTTAAATATTCAGTTTCTGAGCGCGGCGACGCGACGCGACGCGGCATCTATTTACTGAGGCGAAGCTGCTAATGTAATGTTCGGAATCCTGCATCGGCGACCTTGGCGAAGATTAGATCTGCGCGGTAACGTCGAGTGCAGTCGAAACACTGCACTCGTGCATCGTGCATGTGTGGGCGACGAGAAAACTGAGACACGGTGCGACAACGTCCTCGAAGATGAGGCGTTAGAACGTACCTTAAAGAGCTCATTCACGTGTATTCTAAATACGAAAACGTTCGCATCGATGACTAATTAACTCTGAACGTTCGTGTCTCGAAACATATATTGCGCTAAATGAAAATGGTAGTTAAGTCTATATTATTTAAATATTTTGTGTTAAATTGATGTTAAAAATTTCTTAATGTCAAAATAGTACAATTTACGAGTGAGTGAACAAATAACATAAAAATATTGTTTTAAAACGTAAATTCTTAACAATAAATGTTAGTTTTAGTGAAAAAATATGCTTTCACAGTTTACTTACAAATTGTGTGAGTATCAGTATTATTTTTTTTTTGTGTTACTTTTAATTTATTCCTCTTGTATTAAACTAACATAAAAATTTGAATAGGCTGTTTGGGATACAAAGGGTGTTGAATGAATTTAATGCAAATTTTCCAACTGTATGTACGCGTATTCCTTACACGATAATAATCACGAAATAAACATAAAATTGCTGAGATTTTTTTCAGAACGTCAATATTTTGGTCAAAAAGTCGGAGTCTCTAGTTACAACTTTTGCATTCCTAATGTCTTATTCCCTCTCGTTACGTCTTGATTCCGAGAAGAGGAAAGGTGCGGGAAAGGCGTCTTTCGTGACGGGAATCGCAATCCCTCGGAAGTGATTCTCGCGCATGTCCGCGAGAATCATTCTCAACGCATTTTACTCTTCACAGTTCACTCTGCGTCGCGTTGAGATCTAAGCGGGTTGCGTTTCAGCACGATGGGAAAGTGGCCGGTGGCTGGAACTTTGACGAGACCGAAGTGTGCCGCACACCTCGACGAGTCGACGCGGTCACCGATTTTCTCGCACATTAATACGCGTGTTCGTATTAAATGTACAGCAGCACAGGCGTAACGCTCATGTATACCATATTATGAAATACGCATAAATGTGACGACGTGTACGTACATGTAACTACATACACGCACGCACGTATAGCCGGGCGAAACGTTGCGTGCCGATTATACTGTCGGCCGGTGTGAGAAATATTATCCTTTGATCTCCGAGGTTCGAACGCGCGCACAGTTTCACTCCGGCAGGAAATTAACGACCGCGGGCTCGCCGCAGTTTCAAATACGAATCGCCGCGCGAGATTATCAGTAATATAAAAGACCGAGACGGAAGTAAAGCACAGGAAATGCCCGGGGATTTGCCCGTCATTTCCCCAGGAGGTACAGCACTACGATTCAGAGATGCGCGATACACATTATCGAGGCTCGCATAAATAAGAGCAATTATTGCCGATTGATAAACTATCGCGCATGCAGGAATCTTGCAAGATTCTTAAGCCGGCGCAAAAATCGCTCGTCGCCACAAACCTTCCCGACCGCGAATGGCAAACACACGAAGCGAAATAGACTCGCATTTTCCGTTAGTAATCATTCGACATACCTCAGATAAAGGTGCGTATCGTTATTACCTAATGGAGAATTCCGAAGATATAACAATCATAGTCACGGAAACAGTAAGAAAACACCGATTAGAATAAGCCATAATTATTGGATAGGATGTGTTGAATGTCACGGACAACTAAGAAATAATTGAGTACAAATATATACAGTGAGTGCAAAAAGTATTTGTACAGAGAAAATATTTTTTAAAAAACTTTATTTTTCAAAAGTAAATATTATCCAGCGAGAAATGAGTCATCGAATTGTTGTCAAATCGATTTCAATATCAATTCGACGTCGATTGACAATCATTTCTTGCTGGGTAATTAACAATTTATTCATAAAGAATAAAATAGACTGTATGTTTCTTAAAATGATATATGCTAAAAAGATGTGCATTAATTATAAAAAATATATCATCAGAAAAATAAGCGAAAATAAAAAAATTCTATTGTTTCGATGCTCATAAAGTATTCGTACACTATTAGAAATGTAAACACGAGCTTCCTTTACATATTAATGAAACCCGTGGTTATGAACGAAATTAAAAGTAATGAATGATTTAACTGAAAATTAAGTTACAGTAATTATTTAAATGAAATGAACGTGTATATTAAATTGATGAAATTTAATGTACTTTTAATAAAATTTTATAAATTTTCAAATGAAAAAATACATTAAATTTAAATTTTAATGTCATGAAATTAAATTCAAATTGTGTAACTTAAAAGTTAATAAAATTTAAGAACATTTCTAACAGTGTACAATCGACAAATTTGGCTTCTAAATTCAGGAATACATGCGAAGCTCGTTTGTTTATGTTAAAACAGAAAATATTCATTGTATAAAATGGCTAATTAACGTTTATTTTTTACAAATAAGACTTCTTTTATAAAAAATTTCCTTGTACGAATACTTTTTGCTCTCACTGCATGTATGTGCGCAACTAACACGTGAATATGTTAAATAAAAACTATCCTAATGCATATATGCATGCAAATCATTATTATATAATATCGAAACTATAAAAGCTCAATATAAATAATACGCAAACACGTAATAGAAATCATATCGATATACGCATGCTTATAATCAACGACGCAAATAAAATAAGTCGACAGTATACAAAGAGTTGAAATAGCCACATAAAGTTCACGGACCTGCAATCCTCGAAACTGTAGAGCGGCAGCTTAGCGCGGAAAAGAGAAAGAGGTACAATTTACAGCATCTGTGCGCGTACAGCGCAACGTGTTCGGCGATCGTTCTTGAATCGTCGTATCTAACAAGGTATGTGATCGACGAGTTAAGGTCGCGAACGAGATCGTTTCTTTGTGAAAGTCGCAGCGGGGTCCGGGCGGGACCTGGCTAGGAAGTGCTCCGTCCCAATGGCGATCGAACACAGTGTTGACGACGACGACGACGACGATGGTGCAACGATCCGCTATTCGAGAAGCAACGGCGATTCTAATAGCTCGCGCGATTCTCGTCGTGTCTCACCAGTTACCCATTGCTTGCGTAAACCGGGTTAATGGAGAGGTCAATGACGGAGAGGAGGTATTAATAAATGACTCCGACAATGGGCGCGGAATGCGCGCCTTGCACTGCAAGAGACTTCGAGACTTCGAGTTTTGCAATCGGCGGAACGCGCGGTCGCCGACTCAATTCAACCTGCCGAAGTACCTACATTCATTATCTGCGTCAATCTCTCGTCTTACGTTGCGCTTTCGTCTGATTGATAACGAGCAATCTCGCTTCGTTCACATCTTTCCTAACTACGGAATTGATTGACGCCTCGCGGCGTGACTCAAACCTTGACTCGTTCCATTTTCCTCTCTAGTTTATATTCCTTTTTTTTTCTAAAGACAAAAAAAGTAGATAACTTATCGATATAAAAATACCTTAACTTGCAATTTTGATTTCTGCGCATGATCTAAAAATTTATAATGCAACTGTTATACTAAGATAAGGTGGTCCTGGAATCATGACCTCACACAACATTTCCGCATGCTACGTGTTCTTCGAATACCAGGAATGATTGTATCATCCGTGAAGAGCTCTTGTCGACCGACGAATCTTACGGAACCTCACAGAATGTCGAATGTTATTTTCAATATTCTATCGCGTGATCTATTGACCTACAATTATTCTACGGCTTGCGTTATGCATCATCGATACAACTGTAAAACAGGTTTACGCATATCGGACGCACGCATTATGCTATTTGCATGATTATTTATGTATTACAACGTAAAGAAGATAGAAGCTTCATTTATCTTTCAATCTATCTCGTTATTTCTCGATCAGGTTTGTTCGTAAAATAAAACTTTTGATATAAAGTTTGACCTTGTAATATTGTACTTTGATGTTCTTTCGAGTACGATTGTTTTCTATGATACAACACCATTGAAGAAAAACATTTCTTGACCCAATCATGTGAGAAGATTATTTAAATAGCAATTGTGATCAATATAATATTTTATCTTTATTAAAAAAATATTTTTCGTATGTCCGATTATAGGTATTTCATTTTTCTTATATCTTTCACCCATTCCTTCAGATCATTGAATAAAATTTCTAGTTTTTAACGCATTTATAATTATCATAATGTAGCTATTGTTTCTATACAGACAGGGATAAATGTTTCAATTATTATAGTACTTGTTGCCGTCACTCCTACATGGTAGATGGCAATGCCGATTAGATCCTAATCTCTGTTGCGTGTGTTGCGTGTGTTTTTTCACTGGATAAATTTTTACCAAGGGGAAAATCTGGCGATCGCGTTGCGATCCTCGAAATTAATAGGGTTATTCATTGCGGGGTAAATCATTGTCGTATCTCATCGCGTATCTCATTCTAACAAAGTAGACGCGACCGACGAGGGCGAGGGCGAGGGCGCGGAAACGCAACGTCTCTATTTCCGCGTACCGACGTTAATTTCCTTGCGATATTTTTCCGCGCACGGCTGTGTTAATTGCGAGGCCGCGTACTCCGATCAATAGAAACTTGCGCCTCGCACGCATCGAGAATATGAACACGATAAGATCTTAATATCCACACATCTCGCGCAACAGACGAGACCGCGAGACCGCGCGCTTTGGCCAATTTTCCGCGCGAAGCCGAGGTGTCCATCCTCTCTCTCTTTCTCAATCTCCTGATGAGCCTTGACCTCGCACATTGCGTTTCCGCATGCTAGCGGCAATATATTTCCTCTGTTCCGCGTACCGTCAAATGTACGCACCGCCACCATCAACACTGTCAGAATATATTAGGGCTTTAAACTCTAAGCAATTCTATATGATGTACATTACTGTTCATACTCATTTCACAGATTCTCTCTGGCTATCATCAAAGTGAGTATTTCAAAGTTTCTCTAGACTTATTACCTATAATATAAATTACATGTACACAAAGATATTTTTCATTTATTGTTTTACTTATTTCCCTTGCAAACAAAATACCTTAGAAATACATATGTATATATTTTTCAGTATCTCTTCATACTCTTTGTTTAAAAAGAAAAAAAAAAAAAAAATTAGATGATCAAAGGACCCCATGCTGAGTTGTATTTAATCCAAACAAATTCGCGATAAAGTAGCCGGGAGATGTGAGAAAGAAAAAACTTGAAATATTTACGCTCGGCGAGGAAGAATCCGTAAAACATGCCCCGAACAAAGCTCCCGGTGTGCTTGATTCTTCGTTTTTTCTGCGCGAATCTCGAGGGGTCGCGGCTCTTAACGGTCCACAGCATATTGCATCGGCGGTGATTCAAATGGACATTATAAAGCCCATGGGCGCGCGCGCGCGTGCAAACAGGCTGACCATCGTGACAATGGGGCATAACGTGCAGAATAACGAGCGCGAGTAATGTCCCGTCATAATTTGCAATTTAGATTTCATTATCGCCCGGTGGTTGAACAGCCACCGGACACGGGCTGTCGCGTTTCCGTATCGACCGCGAATCGATAATCTTCTGCATCCGACGTAATAATGGTGAAAATGCCTGCTTAATGTCGCCACTCTAAATGTTCAAATTGACGATGCGGTTAGACCTTTGAACTCTTACGTGTAAAATTCATTGAGATTTTCATTTTTGTACTTTGTATATGTCAAGCTTCTTACTTGTCATTGTGACACACATTTTACAAATACGTATACGGAAAGAACGATTTTGCGTGCGAAAGTATCCAAGAATTTAATTTGATACTAAATTTTTAGATACAGATCTAAAAATAGATTTTGCTAGAGTGAGCAATGCTGCAAAAAGTTTTAGCATTTCGGCAATCAATTTGAGCGCCCTACATAATTATTTTAATATTCTAACAAAATTAGTTTCAGATCTAGCTAAATTTTTAGATACTTTATCAAAATCGTTTTTTTTTTTTTTTCGGGTAACGTCCGAATTATTTCAAACCGCAAATTTCTTTGCTATTAAATAAGCGAGCAAGCTAACTAGCTAAATAAGATTTATGATTATTTAAGATTAGTAATTAAACGAGGCTCTCAAATACAAAAATTTCTCTTTCTCACATATCGTGAGTGGCGAAGCATAACTCATATAAATCATTTGAGAATGAAAGGACTAACGTTTTTGAGACGCCAACATCTTCCGTAAATTTTAGATAACTGCGAGCGTGCAGCGGAATGGCGCCTGAAATGAAACCGAGCAGCGGACGCGCAAAAGTGTGCTAACGACGTGCAAACCTCCCTCGAGCGTGCATTTCCGCATTGCGTGCGAGTCTTTAAAGCACGGAAAAAGGCGCTTCGGAACACGACGAGACATACGAAGCGCAAGGCTCGCCGAGTAACGATCGCGGTTAACGATACTGCAGATTGGTGTAGTAAAGGACCTGCGAAATCCTTTACAAAAGTGCACATAGCGATAATGTTGGCGCAACTAAAGCGATATCACGTTTGAAATCGGATAAACGGCGCGCCTCTCGTTAGTCGTGTCTGGAAAATTGTGACAATCGCAAGATCGCAAGATCGCAAGATATAAGTATAGTCGAGTTTATGGATCCTTGAATCCTTTTCTGCCTATTCTACGTTCCAGTGCCTCGAGTGTACGTTTTAACAATAGTAAAAAGCAAAATGTTAATTGTAAGATACGATGGTTGAGGAACCACGGCTCGTTCAACTCACGTCGCCTTACGTCGCCTCTCTAATCACCGTGCTGTCTTCTTGCCAAGATCAAGCCTTAAACGCGGCTCTTTAAATATGAAATTATGCAACAGGAAATATTTACTGATTGTTTCATATGAGAGAATCTTGTCGCCGCTTTGGCAGCAGAATCTTGTGTAACCCTCACAATCAGTATAATTTTCTAATGGATGATGATGATGATGATGAAAAAGCAACGCCTGTATCTGAGATAATAGTTCTTTTCTCTACAATTGTGTTTCATAAATTATCTTTAGGATAATTTGTGAATACAATTGCTCAATATAATATAATTTCGTACACATTGTAACACATTCAAAATTTATTATTTTT
>JAANIA010001671.1:697806-764334 GCA_017607525.1 Pseudoatta argentina
ATATATATATATATATATATATATATATATATATATATATATATATATATATATATATATATATATATATATATATATATATATATATATATATATATATATATATATATATATATATATATATATATATATATATATATATATATATATATATATATATATATATATATATATATATATATATATATATATATATATATATATATATATATATATATATATATATATATATATATATATATATATATATATATATATATATATATATATATATATATATATATATATATATATATATATATATATATATATATATATATATATATATATATATATATATATATATATTATTTTCTTTCATCCTTCAATCTTTACAATTTCTGACTAGAAATTCCACTCCACTATAATTACACGTATGTTTTATCCTAATAAAGAATACTCTCATCCTTATTACGTATAAATAATTTTTTCCACAAAAAGGAGACGTACTTTTCTATTTTATTATTTTTTTTATCCTTAATGATAAAAAAAGTGCAATTTCTTATTTTTTTATTTTCACTAATTGTAAAATGCTCTGATAGAACATCACTACTAGAAGAAAATCTCTTATGATCGATTTCACCGACGTCTATGCTATCTTTAATCTCAATTCTAGTTTCAGTATTAGAAAGTTAAGTCATCTGGGGTTAAATTGAACTGACGTCCGACAGCCATTAATGGCGCAGAACCAGGACAAAGATCTGCCTATGTACTACAAATGATTTTAATTTGATAAAGAAACCTAAAAGCATGCAAAGTTACTAACGTCCAACCAGAGAAGGACCATTAATGGCACGATATTAAAAACGTTCCGTGCACATAAATTCTTTTTATCCGTCGAGTAAATCAAAGCTGGAAAGATCTTTGCCATTTACGTTTAACCCTTGTGCTCTTGCGTGTCGCGGAAGCGCGTTTTTACCTAAAAGATACAACACGCGCGCGACGTCATGGATTGCCGCCTCTTAACGCTTTTATCTCGCGTCTAGGCAATATTTACGGCACGGTCGCCGAGCTTGTGCATCGTCGTTATCCTTATCGAGCACTCCTTAAGTAGGAATTCAATCTCGGTTACAACGATCAGGGAGAACGCGGGTAAACGCGTATGTAAATGCGAACGCACGAATCGGCGCCATAATCCCCGTGCGTCACGCGCCTATGAACGGAGTAGGTAAGTACACGACGGGTGCGTGTGCGTGTGCGTTGTGCGAAGCGTGAAACCGCGTAACGCGTCGGCACGCATTCGCTTAAAGGGATGGCTCTCTGTGCCGCACATTGCAGACCGCTTACGCATTTTCCTGCAACGTGCAGCTGCGCAGATTTCACGCGTACTTAATCACGCGTGTGCTCGTGCGCGTTCACGAGTCAGGTGAACGCTCGAGTACGCAGGATGATACTTTGGTGCGAAGGTCGGCTAGACGGCCTTACGGCCTTAAGATCATTAAAATCGTATATGGGTGTATATGTACGTGTATGCGTATAGTGAATTCGGTATGTGACTCGTTTCAAATTCTTTTCCTCGCCACACTGAGAGAAAGGATTTTGTTAATTTAGCCAAAGCCACCAGTACCTTTAACCGGTGATCAGTAAATATGTGACAACAAATTTTGTTGTTGTGTTTACTGCTAGTCTGCTATACTATTCAATTATTAGTAACAGGAGCAAATTATATAGAATCTAATCTATCTTTTGGATAGACTTTAGGTTCGTTTACGAAGAATTTGCAGTCTTAAGTCGTAGGAAACCAACCGAGCACAGTTAAATATAGAGAGAATACTTGGCTAAAATTGATCAATTTCTTACGATTTGGGATCCTGTAATCGTCTACAACTTATGTATATATGTGAGCTTCTTATTTGCTAGCGATACTATTGATTATGTGTTGCATTGTACATGGACGAATTAATTTGTAATAGTAACAAATCGATCAGTTTTTTAAGAAATATACATTTACTTTCCCTTGATTTGTTCCTACAGCAAAATCATTCTCTCGGTGCACCAAGCACAAAACTATACTAATGATAGTTTAGTTTTAAATGATGAAAAAAACAATAAACTTTACATTCGAATCTTTATCTTATCGATCGTTTTTCCCAAACGTGTTTCTCTTT
Source organism: Pseudoatta argentina (assembly GCA_017607525.1). Taxonomy (NCBI): domain Eukaryota; kingdom Metazoa; phylum Arthropoda; class Insecta; order Hymenoptera; family Formicidae; genus Pseudoatta; species Pseudoatta argentina. The sequence continues at coordinate 699,954 of JAANIA010001671.1, forward strand.
TCATTTACTTACGGTATTACTTGTTGTTACAAGGAAGTATGATTTGTTACAGATATACGGGATATACAAGTTAATAATGGCCATACAATGAAAACACGCATAAGGAAAGGTAAACTCCCCTCGTAATTTCGAATTGCACATTCACTTCCAGCACTTGCATTTTATTCGCGCACTCTACATTACACGTATAATTATCCTCGCTTATATATCACTACATAGCATCGGTAACTCGTGACGACAGTATATGTGTAACATACTGTATTTTTTATCTCGTTCCTAAGTGAGCTTATAGATGTAACACGTCGCGGTGTTAATAACTTCCTAACGTTAATTACACGTTTCGCCGCTTCTGTTCCTCATCAGTATCTTTGACGATATATTAGTACTTTCACGTCAGGCGTCGTTTATCGTTTCGCCGAGAGAAAGAGAGAACGAGGTGAGAGGGACAGATCGTGACAATACAGCCCACCTGGTTTGTAGTCACTTCCGAGAGGCGGAAGGGATTTTTCGTCGATCGGGAATTACTCGGATCATTTTCTCTATTACCGTAGTCGATGGTACGATCGCACTCTCGGCGCCGCTCTCAGCCCACTTTCAACGAGGGGGCTACGACCTTAAAGGAAGTAAAAGCCTATTTAAAGACCGCACAAATTTTTGTGACCCACTGTACAAACTGTGCAACCGCCGTCGATGCTCGGACAGCACCTTGGCCGTCGGCTAGCTTTCCATCGGTGAAAGCTCTCGCAGGCTTTGTGAAACGACGACGACACAACGCGTTCTCAGTACACAGTACATCCACACACACACACACGCACACGCACGCGCGCGCGCACGCATTTACACACGCGCACAGATTGCACATACAAGGGTGGGTACCTGAAGAACTGAGAAATCTTCCTCTCGTACGCCGACCACATCGGTGCGACGATGAAAAGTTAACACAGCGCGATTTATCGACCGACAGCATTGTATTAAAGTGCATTTCTCATCGGTCCAATCGGTCATTACATGAAAAGTATACTGTTATGTGTGCCGATATCTCTCGTCGTTCACCGTGTCGGTTACATTTATTTACTTACGCGTATCATAAGCTTTTACGGGGTATTCGGTAATAGATGTGTATTCAATGAGCATAACGGCCGCGGCATTCCTTGATCTTTGACTGAAACATTGAGATACGAACACCACCGTGACCGAACACTACCGTGGTTAAAGAAACAAGTTTTTTGGCGAATTTCACTTCCAGAATATAAATAAAAATATAATCTTTGTTCTAGATAAACTATAACGGAATCTTGATTAACGATGTAGTCGGAAAGATGTCAACAGTCGCGTAAAAATGTAGTATGTATCTGATTAAATGTTGTCGGAGGAGAAATCATTTTAATTCTCAACGGGAAGAAATGCCCGGGAAGTATGCCCGATGAATATAAAAATTTGTAATTGAGCTCCAAATTGTATTTATTCAAAAAAAATTTAATCATATATTCATTCAAAATTTTGAGTTTTCAAAAAATATTCATTCACAAAAAAACTATGAATATTTAACGAGTACATTCATTCAAACAAAATATAAACTGAAAAAAAAGCTCCAATAAGCAATTGTTACCTCTTAACTATAACCAGTACTTTGATGACTTTAAGTAAAAAAAATGAATTTTATTTATTTCTGTCATTGTAATATTCAGATTTTATAAAGGAAACTTAAAAATTTTTAAAAATATTTTAAAAGGATATACAATTTTTATTTATAAATCTATTTGATGGAGCGCCATATTTCGATATAATTCCAGTTATATAACAGTAATGTTATAAATATTTTATAGGATATTTTGGGCGCGACGTTTATTATAGTTTGTGGACATTAAATTCCAAGATATATTATTTATTCTCAATAAAAATACTTTGTTTTATCTATAGGACCGCCCATCGTATCAATATAAACGCACGGTGTAATCGTAGTCATTGTTTTTTATAGATTTTTTCTTGTAGGCTTATAAGCTATGTAGATAATACAGAATAAAAGTGAATATGAAATGAAAATATTCGTAATTATATTTAAAAAATATTCATTCAAATGGAATGAAAAAATATATTTATTCGTTTCTCAACGAATAAAAAAGAAATATATTCGAATGAGTATTTTCATTCAATTTTTATTCATTTATTCGAATATTAGGTTTATTCATCGGACACACTAGGAAAGAGTATCGGTTTACTAAAAAAAAAATGTGAGGATTCCTATCATCGAACTCTACGTATGTCATGCCTTCGCATCGCCGGTTCGTCTCCTTTTCTACATGCTATGAAATTTATACGCGATCTGAATTGCAAATACACGCGTCCATCATCAACGGCCACCTCCTCTAAGACATCTTGGAAAAGTTGTAAAGCAAGAAAAACGCGTCTCGTTTTACAGTGCATCTTCGCTCCCGCGATCATCGTCGATAGGAGAAACTGGAAGGGAAATCTCATTAAGCGATACGAGCTCGTGAACGTTAACGGCGCCGTTAATGATTCATCGCTAATAATTAACGGCCTAGATCGGCGGCGATGCTCTTCTCGCCATGCAAACAATGATCTTTTCGCATGGACGCACTGGACCTTGACGGGATTTCAATACCATTTATTATGTCCCGCACCCCTTCCGTTAATCGCGACGATGAAGACTATTGCCGCATCCGTGATCGATAAGTAATTTATGAAAGAGAGAGAGAGACTATCAATTTTCGCATAATTAACATTTTAATCGCTATTCCTTGAATAAATATTAAGAGAGCTTTGTACTACATTAGTTATATGAATAGACGTATGGGAAAAGTAGATTGCAATCGCAAATAAAAACATGTAGCACTATATTATATGCTACTATAATACTTCCACGAATCCATCTGTTAGCATATTAATGATAGAATGTTCAAAGATGAAAATGTAAAATACGACCTAAATGCTATACGCGCGTGTTTGATGTTTCATTTTTCATTTTTTTCCCAGTATTAGGTAATGTCAATTCCAATGTATATTTGATGAAGATTTTCCACGTTTTTAACTTATAGTATTTATCCTTGATGATATTTACTCGTCTTGCACTTCTTTGTTTACGTACATCGGGTGATTTTATTTGTACAGTTTGTACGATATCGTCGCGATATCTAGTGACTGTCACTTACCAAGCGTAAACCATTTCTGACAACACTGACAGATGATCAAGGCAAATAGACGATAAGCAGGCAAGACGACGAAATATGGATAAGAGGAAGGTGGGAACATGTACATAGATGGAAGTAAAACTCGTCTCTTTTCACGCAATGCCTAGTTGGAACGCGACGTAGCGAGAGATTTCCGATATTTTTAATAACAATCTCGATCCTATCTACGAGCGGGAAACCGAAAGAAATTGCGATAACGGAGTTGGGTCGGTACCGCTAAGAACAGCCGATGCCAATCTGGCAAATCTCCCGCGATGCGGTTAACGTGGAAATCGTGGTTACAAAGAGAGTAACGTATATTGATTATTATTATAGAGGAGGCTCGACAAATCTTTCACGTGGCTGTCGAAATAATTCTATTTGGTCAGATCCGAAGACTCCATGAAGAATCAGCGGCGCGTGAGTGAAACCGATTATCATAATGAACAACTTTATGCGTTGGCAAATATACAGGCGCGCTATTTGCATGTCAGAGGCGAATAAATCATGCGTTTTGTTTTCACACACTCGCCATTACGTCGTTACATTCGTTTTCGTTGCAGGCAAAATTACGTCAGGCAGTTAAGAAAAAAAAAAAAAAAAAATGAAACAAAACGCATGATTTATTCGCCCATAAAACTCTTCATCTCGACCTTAGGAAATCCACTTAATTCGTTTGAAGAATGCTTCGTTTGTATACGGTTAGAATATGGTTATGAGACATCCTGATAGGCTAGTTCGTTAGGGTCTTCGGATTAATGAACGACCTGTTGAGCGTATCGGTAACTCGCTGTGAAAAAAAATGAATCGGACTTTACGAGACCGCAGTCAGAAACTTTGTAACAAAATTACATATCATATGTTATCATAGAAATTAAATAACCGTACAAAGAAAAAACTAATCATGGATCAAATCTTATTTCTTAATTGTTTTGTTGACGTTGAACATACACGGAGAAAATTTTACATTTAAAGGATAAGTAAAAAATATATACCTAGCAAATTTTGTTTGCGTACTCATGTTATAATATGGCTTAAGCACTGGCTTGTAACAAAAATTACTTTACTTATGTGATAAAAATTAGTATTAACCATAATAAAAGTTATGTCGGAATCATATTGTGATGGTCCATCGAAAATACAAGACATAGTAAAGTGTAATTTAAAATTGTATTGAAACTTAATATAAAATTTTTTCCGTGTAATTTATCATCAATCTACACTATTATAGAGATATATACATATACGCAGTAACAATATTACTTCGCATTCGTGATTCTATAAATTATTCTATAAATTCTTCAAATTATAAATATTTTAGATAATCATATATGAAATTAAATATTTTTCTTCTTTTAATTTGCGTAAATTTAATAGTAACAATACCCGCTAGTGGCTATTTTACTCCAGTAACGGCATTTCGCGCGTTCTTTAACGCAAAGTCTATCTTCCTGTATGTTATTTTATTGCTGCATCATTTATGGGACGTGCATTGGGTGACCGGTCTATCGGCATACGAGCGATTAAGAAAAAAATCACTTCTTTTCCTCCTCTCTTTTCCCTCGCTCAGTTTGTCTCCAGTTTCTTCTCGGCCTCGCGGAACGCGACGCGCGCTCGTAATGCATGGAACGATTATCTAGCGGCACATTCATAACGTTGAATTACGCGATTAATCTCACTTACGAGGGATTTTTAGCCCAACGTCCTGTTAGACGCTCCCTTGTAAAGCATGCGGCAGGAAAAATGACGGTTCCTTTTATTTCTAACGAGCGATCTATCTCGACGACGACGACGCCTTCACCTACGTCGTTACCGTGCGCTTTATATTTAATTATACGTTACGTTTTCCAACAATTTTCTGTTTGACGTGCTTTATTTAACGTAACCGTGAGAGAAGAAGTTGGGACCGCGCCCGTCGCACCTGCGTGCGACGCGCTTCAAAGTACGCGCGAGTATACGACTGTATTTACGTGGCCACGTGCGTAACGTTTATAGCAGCGCATACCGTAAGAGCGATTATGCTCGGCCGTCGTAAACGCCACGGTGGAACGATCTCTCTCTCCACGAGTGTTGGCGAGAGCCCGGAGGATCCAGGAAATTGGATTAAGCCTTAAATGCATCCTATACGCACGCGCAACCGCGAAAGATAACAAGCCGACCGCGCTTATCGTTCATTCACCTTTCACATTACGCTTCTAAGTTTTACGCTGCTTAGAAAGATACATTCAGACGGGGACGAGAAAATCTAGCGGCGTCGACAAAAGTTTCAAGTTTCCGACCTCCTAACTAAATAAACGACTTAACTCTACGTGTGTCGAGATGAAGTGACGTAGAACACAAATGACGGTAATCATTTCCCTTCAATGATGGACATTCTCTTTGAGTGAAAATCACTCAAAGGAAAGACGGATGCGTGATTACAGTTATTTATTTATTTATCGCATGTAAATGTGTATCTTCATTTGCATTAGGTTTTCATTTACTTGCGAATTACTTGTCTGATTTTTATTATTTATCTAGCGGCACTATTCACCTTGGCGACTGTACCTATTTTAACCTTTCGCGCTCGCTGGATCAATAATACCGAACCAACAAAGATCTCGATCGACCCTGACATCCGCGAAGAATGTGATCAAGAGTCTTCGCACCGATAAGTATCTCGATCGTCGATGGACCTAAGCTAATCCTTGAAGCACCGAAACGTCTGGAGAAACTTCGTCTCTCCAGAGGTGGCGTCATAACTTTCGCGCGACCGGTTATTATTTCGCGCCATCGCATTATGAGTCTGATCAGCCGGCGATCAGTCGGGAAGGGCTTTGAACCGACGATGTTGCAAGATTAATTTAATCAAAGTTAGATATATACTAGAGGTTCTATAACAGAGTCTGATCACAAACGGTTTTGTCAAAATCCTAAGAGAGAGAAATATAATTTCTCCCTATGAATATATTATATCACTCTAACTTATATTGTTTCACTTTATAATTTTAATTAAAGTTATAGACACAATAAACTTTCTTTCTTTTATACTACTATGAAAATATCCATCAATTTTCGTTGAAAGTTTGTTCGTGATGAAACAGATGAAACACGAAACTGATTGCAAGGGGAATTAACTTTGACCGCCACAGACACTAAATAGTAGCTTGTGATTAATTCTACAATGAATAATTGTAACGGTAATGCGATATTACTTCCGCAATTTACTCGCTCGGGTCAAATTGTGAGGCAGTTATAAATTCTGCGAGTATGATGACATGAGCCAAAGCTTATCGCTTAAAGCTCGAACGTTGCGCGGTATAAATGCGAATCGCGTATTCGAGAAAACGAGGAATCCAAAAGAAATCACAGATACAAAATGCTTCGGGTGAAGCAGTTTACAAAGCAGAGTTCCCTCGTAAGATATGCAGATACCTATATCTATGAAATACGTTTGCCCAGTGACTTCCGCGTATCGGTTAAGGATACAGTTTACACATTTACCTTTGAGTATCTACGCAGAATTTCTCACATGCACGGCGAATTTCATAATTATTCCAAGGCTAGAACTACCCCGCACGAAGGATGCCGGAAGAAATACGGGAACCGGAGGGTCTCGTTGCGCGGTTGATTATGCTCGCTTATTATATGAAATTGCCGGAGAATTGCATCGGTTCGCTCAAAAGTTTTAATGTCGAGGATTATCCGATGCTCTTTAAACAGCCGTGTGCGCGTGTGTACTGCGTAGTAATCAAGTAATCGTATCCATTTGTGATTGTTATCAGAATTAGGGAGCAATAACTGCGAGTGAAAAATACCCCGGCAGTCAAAACTTAGAAACGTCAGTAACGTTCTACATTCTGATTAGTGCAAAAAAAAAATTATTACAAAATATTAACATTATTTATTATTGTAATTTTAGACTTTTAGATTTTTATAATATCTATGATTTGAAATTGAAGTTTTTAAGGATTTAATAAATATTTATAAAATTAAGTCTGTAATACATTTGATTAAATGTGAAAGTAAAAAATTTTGTTTGCAAAAAACAAACAGAACATCGTTATAAATTTTCATTCAAGTTAGAGAACTCTTATAAAACTCTTTCTTTCTTTCCTCTAAGTCCTCAATTAATTTTGACCGAACTTCGGAGGTAAAAAAAAAATGTTGATTAACGGCTGTAATAATTCTCGTCAAACTTCATTGACCGAAAGGCACTCGATTCGTCGCAAGCGTATACGTCAGTGGCGCAATCGTTCCCGGACGATACTCATCGAGAAGCCAGCAACGGCAACGGCGAGGTGCGCGAGAATTCGCTGTTGCAACGGATCGATATCTCGACGATCCTCTCTCGCGGATCAAACGAGCAGCAGCCGCGGAGTTTAACGCCCTGCATGTAGGCTACTTTGCAGTTCCGCAGTGCACGACGGTGAAAGTGTATGCAGGCGCGCACGCGTGTGCGTGCACGCACACACGCGACGCGGAGATCAGCCGGCCGGCTCCGCTCCATTCGCCTCACGCATCTCTCGGCGTGTCCTCTTACTCGAATCGTCCATTCGTTCGTTCGTTCGTTCGTTCGTTCGTTCGTTCATGCACGCAACTCGCATTGACATCGGAAATAAAAAATCCTTCCCCTTTGTGGCAAAACGGGGAAAATACGACCAAGTGACTCTACGACCTGTACAAGATTTACATAACACATTGGAGCAAGACTACAAAACAGCGGTTAATTTATACCACGTCGGATACTGTTTTAAGGTTTCTGTTATTAAGAAAGATCGACAAGGGAAAACATCAACAAGAAGCATCTGACGGTTTTATTTCAAAGTATAAAGGAGTAATTGTTGTATGAGAATAATCAAGTCCGTAGGAAAACGTCAATTTCCAATTTTTATGATTTGTCGAATCATCCTCCATTCCGCGATCTACATTATTTCAGATCATTAGCTTAATTTCTTGCGAATTCTTTGAATCCTTTTTCTTTGTAGAAAAAAAGACTTTGTGCGAACGAAATCTGGTAAACCGCGACAAAAGTTTGTTTTCCAGAGAAAGTTCAAGGGCCTTGATAGGTTCGCCTCGGTAGGTTGGTTGAACGGGGTTCGACGAGCGTCGCCTTTCCTCAATAACTCAGCGCGTGCCTGGAGTTACGAGGAGCGCCGATGTTTTATTCATGGGGTTCACGTCGTCCTTTTGTAATTACACTAGTCGGAGCGCATAGGCGCATAGCTCTCTATTTTCGATTGGAAATTCGATACGATCGTGCACGCGACGGAGGACGAAATAGTATCCGCATCTATACACACGGCAATAAAATATTCGCGCGATAATGACAAATCGCTGCCACCGGAGCTACGATCGCTCTCTTTCTCACCGTCTGTCTTTCTTCCGCTGCCTACTAAGAATAATTAACGATAAATGTGGAGCTCACGACCGTGAAGCTATTGCGTCGCTTGATTGAACGATTTATTGTTGATCGATTTTATTTACTCGGGCGTTTCATTTACTTTCCGTTACTACCCGGCGAAAGTCATCTCGGATCTCGAACGCGATTATTTACGTTCGTTATTTATCGGCCGATTTAACTTCAGATAAATTTTCACTCGGTGTGTCGCATTTTTTTTTTTTTTTTTTTTTGCGCCGGTTACATCTGATCTAGCAACGCGGAATTATTTCGCGTTGCTAATATATCATTAACCTCGGAACCGCCGAGGTTGATTCTACGAGATCTCTTTTCTACTTCGTTAAACTACCAGTAATCATTCTTAAAGTGAAAAAAAAAAAGATTAAGAGAAAATTGGAAGATAATTACCCGAGGTTGTTCTAAGATCGCAACTTTCTCTAGAAATGTGAATTAAATTATTATTAATTACCAAAAACAATTTGCAAAATAAAACGTTCAAGAAATTATAAAAAACGTATTGGACGCTACTGCAATCGAGAGTAATCTCAACTAATGCTTCGATCAACGGATACAGAATTGTACGTTTATTCCTTCGAAAAATGCGAAAGATATTGCTGCTGAGCACGAGAAAATACATCGCGACACCTCTCGTCGCTGTCATCTACCAGGATATTGAATTGCCGGTTATCTCGACGGTAATCGCACTCGCAGGAGGAAGCAAAGCCGATTTCGAAGCCACGGGGCAAACTACGGGCGGCGCCATCATTCCATAAATGTATGTGTGGAATCTCACGAGATATGAAAATGCGCATCTACAAGCGGATATTTCGCAGTTTCCCATGCTTCTCGTCGTCGATGTCCACGCAGCATCTGCCTCCTATGTCTATTAAACCCACCTTTCGCAACGATAATAACTAACTTTCGTTTCCTTCCCCCGCGAGCGATTTGTACCGGGGCGAGTATGTCAAAGGAAATCAACGGTAACGATTGAAATGTTCGAAGAAATAAGTGAAAACGTATTTCATACGTTATTACACATAATTCGTTCTAACCTTTAGCGTGAGTCGACAAAATTCGTCTATGTAATTTTACATTGACGTTAGTATACTAATTCGTTTCTTTATACGATCTGCTAAGACATGATGAATAACGATATTAGCTCTGTAAGTAGATATTGCAATAATATTCTATCATTCAAAGAAGATTAGAAGATTATAAAAATTGCTTTCTCGAGAAGAAAGTTCGTATCTTACATGCCTCGGCAAAAATAATATAAACTTCCGTTAATAACTTTCTTCAAATCTGATCCTTAACCTTCCATGCTATGAAAGGTCCATCTAAACGTTTACCTTCTTACATTAAGTATAAGATTAGATATAGACGGCGGGAAAAATCAATTGAATAAGATATTGTCCTTAGATAATGTCCTTTGATGGACGTAAAAACGATGAGGTTCATTCAATTAAGACGTTTCGTATTTTCGAAACGATCGCAGGAATCGCTCTTTACTGCAGGAAATTAAGTACTCAACGACATCAAAAGCGTTGACAGCGTAGAGTGCCTTCCGAGAACTCTTTCTCTTCTTGGGCGCGTTTGATTCTCGTCTTGGAAAAAAGAGAGTCTCCCGATGTAGGCCCGAGATCGGCTTATTATTCCAGAAGACGCTTCGATGTCGCGGCAATACCTTCTCCACACGTTTGCGATGCACGCAATGCACGCGTGACATCCGGCCCTTCCCCTCGCGAGCGCACGCATCTTAGAATTTTATTAAGAGTAAAGTTTCCCGCGGGAACAAATGCCTAACTCGCTTCACTACTAGTAAATTAATTTCACGTAACATTCCTAGGACGTAACGTCCCTCGCTTTACGTTGAACGTTTATTAAATTTGTTTTTCTTAGTGTTCCTAGAATAAGAGTTAAGACAATGAGGTCGCGATTGGTCGCTTTTGATTGGTTGCCTAAGTCCTAAAATTTAAAATATGACGAACTTTGAAATATAACATTTAAAAGTAAAAAATAAAAAAAGTGTTATACACGCACGTATAAAAACCCTAGTTTTTCTAGTTTTATCAATTGGGATTTAACATGTGCGGAAAAATCTAAAAATTTATAATACGGAAATCTATAAAGTTAAAATTTATCTAACTGCAAGTCAACATAAATGCGTTGCATAAAATAGAAAATCTGTAATAACAATATGTAATATTATAGAATAATCATATAATAATGATCATGTGTTAATAAATCTCTTTATGTTACAACGGCTCCCGACGACTATAAATTCGGCTTTATACACAGTGTGTAATGTCACTGGTTCGAATATCATAATTTTTTAACACGAGAATTACAATCAATAATATCAGACGTTGACATAAATTATCGCCTTCAACGCTATGAGCGGTTCTTTCGTACGTAAAGCAAAATATACGTTGCCCCACGTTTTTACAACGTAATTAATGCATACAAATCACGAATAAAAGCGCACGTCGCACAAATTCCAGGAATGATTATCTCGACTTATATTTTCACGAAATTCCCGCGTACACGGTCTTGGGACCCGTCGCCATTGGACCTCTCTTGCGCGTGTGCATATATACATACCTATGCCAAGGAAGAAGGTATTTATATTCAAGAACGGTAAGAACGTGTTAGTCGATTCGCGCTCGTGCAAACGTGCCTTTACACGTGTTACTTACGACGTGCCGCAAGTAACGCGACGTTATGCGCGTGTACCGAGGAAGGAAAAGGGGACATTGGGATCCATAAAGGAGTTACTCTGACGATTGTGCACGTGCCCGACGATGTGTACGATGCTTTATGACGGTAACGCTTTAACAACGCCGGCTAGGCTTACACTCGGACTGCATATTAAATATTAAACGATATCGGTGGCTCTCGCCAACGAGCCGCAGGTAGTGTAATCGAGCCTGCGAGAGAAAGAAAGGAGAAAGAAGCTGCCAACCTGCGGCAATTGCTATCGCGGATCATCGGAATTTCCTTCGTCTTTACATTTTACAGAATCTTCATCGTAATATGCTTGATGAGTGCTGGAGGTTCTTTCAAGTAATTATCTGGTTGGTCTTTTCCATTTTCCATCTCTCGTTTTTAATCTTTCATTCGAATCTTATTCATCCCATTGTCTCGCGCCGATAAAAATTTATGCGATGATGGCTTAGATAAATTCATGCGAACGGTTTCACTTTTCACTTTGCCACACCTAAGAGAAAATCATACAACTGACCCTCGTAATTTACTTCGTACTAGTGGTAGTAAATCACAGAGTAATAATATCAAATAAGGTAATAATATTCAACTGCTTTCTAATTGCAAGAATGTTATTTAATTGTCTGATTATTATTTAAAAAAAAGACCATCTTTGTCGGTTAATTTTCAAAAAAGATGCAAGAAATTCGAAAATGCAAAGATGTCTGGTGTCAACAAATTCTAATAATTATACGGAAAGAACAATTTTGCTGAAAAATTAAAAATTTTGCATTTTTTAGTTTTAATTACTTTGATAGTCTAACAATTATATTTGCAAATCTGTATCCAACGGAAATAAAGATCCTACAGTAAAATCGTTTTTTCCATGTAAAAATTTGATGTGAGAAGTCAATTGGGTACACGAATGTAATATAAAACTTTTTATTTTTTTTTTTAAGTTACGTACCATCATTCATATATTACACGGCATATTGATGTTAAATTACTGCGGTAATAATAATCACTATGTCAACGTTATTTATTTTCCGGGGCTATTTAGCCACGTTTGACTAAGAGGCACAAGATTTCCGCAATGCGGAAACGTGGTCATACTTCATCGCTGAGAGAGTAATCGATCTATCTGTCAGATTGGCATCGAGTCGCGATATCCTACCGGGCATCCGGTTGCTTCCACCGAGGCGTAAATCTCTCTTCGGTATACCGAATTGAACGTGATAAAAAATTATTTGCGCCATGTCGATAGCTCGATTTCACTACGTACAGTTCACGTCCAATTAACCGGTTAGAACGGAAACGCTTCGAGCGAACGGGAAACGAAATTCGAAAGCAAAGTACGACGAATCCGAAATGCGATGTTTTGCGTAGACTCACCGATGCATAATTAATTCTGAAATTAGTAATGATAAACGCGCGTGTATAACAGGAAAGTTTTTATGTCTCAACTTAATTATAAAAAAATATCTCTCTTTTCAGTATCTCTTAGATAATAATCAATAGATAATTCAGTATCTCTTAGGCATAAATACCACATAAGTTTTCAAAGTAGTGTAATTAGACACTGGAGCTTGTTGCGAAAACTGGGCACAGATATTTATCCTGTCACAAAAGGGTAAAACTTATACTAAGATATTTTATGTTACTAATCATAAATAGAATCATGGAGACGTGGAGATTATTTTCGCAATGTGGAAGTCTGTACTCGCATACAGTCATTCCGGTTTCTTCATTCCAGCGCTGATATTCAGATGAGACTCCCAACGCACAGATCGAGTCGCGTCGGCGGGCTCGTGAATTTCTCCGATTAGCGCATCGCCGCAACTTAATTACTAATGAAGCGTTTCTTGCTGCGCATCTAGAATGACCTAACGACTAGTCTGCAAGACTGCTCCGTAAATACCATGCGTGGGTCGCGTGTTTTCGTTTGATGAACGGGGCACGACGTAATAATTTCCATCTATTACACATGGCATTTTGTTCGATAAACTCGGGCAAACGCGAGCAAATAATGCGATAGCTAGGAAAAGTTAACAGCATGGCTGGCTAAGTAGAAATATTTTCGCACGCGACATAGATAAGAGATGAGCATTTCACGATTGGCGACACATGTACTTTCGTCTACGTACATATCGTCGAAGAACGTTGGCTTGTTCTTGCGTGTCTTACGATGTTAGATAACTAATAAATAAGTCATCGATAGAAGAACAAAACTGTGTATAGCGGTGGACTGTAACAAACACTTTCGAACCTATTTATTACCTAGTACGCACGTGACTTTAACGAGTGAGAGTCGTTTTCAAAGAGCGATCTATTTGCTCGCTCTCATTGCTATATTTAGCGAAATATCTGATACTCATTATGATTATTAATTTTATTTCTTTAATATGAAAGTTTAATAGTATCGTAAAATGTAAATGATACAATCACGATTAGCCTTTCGCTATGCTTACAAATATGTAATTATCTCGATTCTGCGGTTAATTCTTTTGCAAATATATATATATTTTTATATATTTTTTAATAATGGAAAAATCACAAAAAAAAGAGATTAAATAATCATTCATTTTAATGTTATAAAAAATTAAACTTTACAACAATTGATTCACTAGACCGTGGTAATTTTAAAACGTAATATCGAAGCTTATCAATTTAAGAACCAAAAATCACATTGAAGATGTATCTCTTCAAAATAACATTTAAAAAAGATATAATAGTCACTTTTTGTGAGATAATATATAAAGTACTTCCAAATTTAATTATTTCTGACATTTACAATCTTCCTTCAATCAAGTCTTCATTCGATGTACATCGAAAACTAGAAGACATCAAAGAAGCATTTCAAGGCGAACAGCATACATGATGTTAATGTTGAAAGGTCTTGTCCGTACCAATAACTAGTATGTATACACACTGTAAACTACGAAGGCACGTATATTAGAGAGTATATTACAGTATCGAAAGTCCATTATTTCGCTGCAGGTGCTTTTTTCGCGGCTGTCTGTCGATTAGCGAGCGTTGTTGGCGTAAACGTGCAGGCTTCGATGAGGTAAATAGACGGCGGAAGATAAATGATCGTAGCGGTGAGGCGAAGTTAAATTGCATAAGAGCGTGATTAGCCTCGATTCCAGGCTGGCGAACACCATGTCCGGCCGGGCGCGATCGACGCAATAAAATATAAGCGGGTGGAAAAAAATCCAAGGTTCCCGCGATCCTATTGTTCATGGCGATGTTCTTATTTACCGTCTTGGAGTAGTGCCTGGTATGATCTTGTCTGGTACGGGAAGGAATCTTAAAGTATCTTATTGGTAGCAATAATCCGAACCATCCAATTAGTAATAATTACTCCCCGTTCACGTGGTAAAACGATGACTAAATACGAGGCATGTCCAGAAAGTAAGTGTACTGAATTTTTGCAGGTTGCACAAATTTTTATTTAAACCAAAACATGATCTGGTTACATTAGTACATATGTAAGCTATTTTTCGACATAGTCACCATTCCTCTCAATGCAGGTGGTGAACCGGGGTATTAATTTTTTGATGCCTTCCTCGAAATAGTTTCCCGCCAACCCCTTCGTCCACTTCTCCACCTCCCCCTTCACCTCCTCGTCAGTTGTAAACTTTTTTCCACCCAAGTTTCATCTCCAGTAACGATGGAACGGAGAAATTCATCTCCATGGAGTTTGTAGCGTCTCAAAAACTCTTGCCCGGCCTCCACTCGATTCAACTTGTGTTGGTCTGTCAGCTGTTTTGGGACCCACCTCGCGGATAGTTTCCGATATTCGAGGGTTTCTGTGATGGATTCATGTAGCAGAGATCTGGAGATTTGCGGAAACATCGCAGAAAGTTCATCCACAGTCAATCTGCGATCGTCACGGAGCGCATTTTCGATTTTTTCCACAATGTCGTCAGTCAGAATTGAAGGTCTTCCGCTTCTCTGATCATCATGCACAGACGTACGACCGTTTTTAAACTCGCGACACCACTTGAACACACTCGTACGATTCATACCTTTATCACCATATGCAGTTTTTACCTCAATATAAACCTCAACCGGAGTTCTTCCCTTCCAAACGAGATAACGGATGACGCTGCGTATTTCGCACTTGGCGGGAGATTGGATTGACATTTTTCACGAAACCTCTTGTCGCGTCGACAGTTTTCAACGTACTGATCTCGGACCGGTCTCGTTGCGGAGGGGAGGAATCAGGCTACACGGCAATGTAGCCAACATGTCGAAAAAAAAATCCCTCCGGCCGTGAGAGCCTCAGTACACTTACTTTCTGGACATGCCTCGTACGTGCCGCATCAATATCTTCGTCCGTCTCCTCCTTCAGCTTCCGCTGCATCGTATCACAAGTGTCACGCGATAAATTAACATCGTGACGATAATCGTCAGTCTCGTTCGCTTTACTTTCGTTATACAGTGGCAAAGCCAACTGGTCGATCAAACAATCCTCATCCGAGGACGTCTATTATCGATCCAGGAATAATCACCGATAAATTACCGTCGTGTCATGGCTAAGCGCGAACACGCCTACGTCCTCATGATCGCGATCAACCAATCGGGACACGGCGATCAATTTGTGAATCAAGCGTTAGTAATTAGCGTGGATCTCATTCAAACCAAAACACAACATCCTAAATTCATGACGTTTTATTGATTGAATTTGAAATCTTGATTGTAATGCTTAATAAGTAGAAAAGGTCAAATTATATCTTCAATAAAAAAAACAGCGAGAAAGAATCTAATTTGTAAGCTAAATTTAAAAGAACTAAATTTATTTATTAACGTTAATTTAATTTATGTCGGAAATAAATGTTCAGAATTCTGATTTCCGATAAATTTAATAAGCGAAATAAATGAATTTCAGTTCTTCTAAATTCAGCATAAAAATTTAGATTTTTCCCTTTATTTTTTAACGGAGATATATATGATTTTTAATTAAGAAGATAATCTAGAAAAATATTATATTGACAGCTTAGTTTTTCTTACATTATAATCAATGAAGATCCTTTAAATATCTTCACAGACATCTTTTTATCAAAAACAAATTGGGAATACAATTTAATTTCATGCTACACAAGTTAAGTTTTGCAAGAGAGAGAGAGAGAGAGAGAGAGAGAGAGAGAGAGAGAGAAACTGTATACAATTACTAGTTTAATTAGGTAGCTTTGATGGAGAATATTCATTTTCGTGACAATTTAGTTCTGCTCGACAGGTGTTTTAGTGGATTATAATAAAGATTTATATGGATCGAGCAAGAGGATGCGACGTTTCATCGGATACAATTTGTGATTACGAAGATTTCCGTGTTGCGCGTAAATTACTTCGACGGCAAAAAGATTATAAATTTGATCCTACATTTCATTTACGCGACTTTATTTATTGTCATAAAAATCCGAATGCGGGAACGTATATGATTATTAGTCGATCGACTATGTAATTATGCATGTATTAAAATTTATGAGGGACATCGAGCTAGACTTTACGTTATCATCGACGTGTATCGAAGTTTCATCTCGTTCGGATTATCTCGGTCGAGATATTATATCAAAATCGCGTTTACATCGGGGATGCAACGAATTAAAATGACAAAAATGATAAAAAACTAGCCACGTAATACACATCTTAACATCAGTTAAAAGTATTTATTATGCTAGACTTTATGCGTTAACAGATTCTATTTATGCTTGGCATATTGACGCAATAGCGTACGAATAATCAAAGAACGATACTTCTGAAGGAATTAATGAATGATGAATAAATCGCGTTTCATTTGCTTTGTTTTGTCGAAGACAATTAGTTATGGATGGTGTGCGACAGCCAGGTAGTGCGCGGGAGAAAGGAAGTTTTACTCGTATCACTCACGTTAAATGTATATAATTATACGCGAGGGTATAAAAATTACTCGCAACAGGAGCACCGATATAAAAAGCTCGGACGTAATTATCGTTCGAGTATCGGAAGAATGCAACGAGCAATGGGCTTGGTTCGATCGATGAAACATTGCTAATAAAGATACTGGAATGCAAACGCGCAGCATAATAATCATTGATTTAACTACCACCTGCATTACGAGCATTTCCATAATTCGGGGTCAAATCGAACCGATTGTTCGTATACAGATTCTTCAGATTTGCACGCGCTTAACCATAGACTAAGAAATCAAAATTAACGACTGTGCGAGAACATCTTTAAAGGCAGGAATCTTATCCAATCAGTATTTTATCCAGCGACAATGGCTCGTTACGTGACGCCGTGACATTTTTCGTGCCACTTTTCTGCGAACGCGCCGCCGAGTTTCGGCGTGGAGAGTCGCGCGAACGATTATTATTGTTACCGCGAATGGTCATCCGGGACAAGCACTTGATACTAATTACAAGATTCTCTGAGCAATTATTTTGTTATTCCGAGGTCGTCGTAGGGGTCGCAGTCGCTTTTATGGTAATCGTTAGTATTAAAAGGTACGCACGTGTCTCAGAATGCATTCATCGCGAGATCACGGAGAGAATATTCGCGCGCGAGCTCCTCATTACGACTAGCTACAGCTTTATTATTATTGTGAATTAATCTCCTAGGCGTAATTGGAAAATCATAGACCAGCCTGTAAAAATACCGTACGACATTTTCGCAACATTTACCTGCCATTTCATCCTCAATTCAACTAAAAACGTCATATAGAATTTCTTATATAACTCATACTTTAGATGGTTTATTGTATCATTTATTTTACTTATATTGAATTAAATAAAAATATTATATAAATAAAATTTTAAAAAATGTTATTCTTAAGTAAATGTAATTTATATAGTTTATGTAATGTTTTTCTTTGCCTTTCTTTTTCTTTGCACGTAAGCCTCGAGTTATGCAAATTTTTTGTGAGTGCACCTCTCGCCTAATCGTTAGGGAATACGGATTTTTCGGTTTTTCATTCCTTCTTGCAAAAAAGAAAAAAAATTCGTTTTTCTTCCCTATGCATATAAGTGAAAAAAAAAAAAAAATTGTGTTACGGACAATCTGAACACGCGATAAGATTTTATGTGAGGATGCGGATCGATTAAGCCACGTTCATGTTGCAGCCACTCACGCGGTCGCAAACTATGACTAATAGCTTTCGTTGCGTTATTTATGGCGAAGCAGCGATTACTTCCTATGCGCTGGCACGATCGAGAAACGTCCGCGGCTTTCGCGATCGATCGATCGTGGCGAAACGACTTCTTTCCAGTCTTCAGCACCTGAAGAGGTCGTCCATCATCACCTCCGCGATGATGGAAGTCAATGGGCTAATAGACGTGTCACTAGACCACACAAGTGGTGCATTCGTCTTTCATCTCGCACTAGGGATCAATGGGAATGCCTCGAGCCCCGGAAATTGTCGCTATCATAAAATGATTCTTTCCCGAGCAGTCTATTTTTAATTTAAATTTATTTAATAAGAAAAATCGAAGAATCAAATGTAGAGAGTCGCTCTTTTAAAAATTTGAAATATTATACTTTAATTAAAAAATTCAATTTAATTTAAATTTCATTAATTTTATTATATTTTATATTGTTCTTGATTACAATTTATTTTGATTTATCAAGTTTTCAAGGGAACTTTTTCGGTCAAAATTAATGTCATAATTTTCAAATTGTAACTTTAATTAACGCGAACTTTCTACAATAATTAGGAAGTTAACTTGATTTCGAAGTGAAGTCTCTTGATTTTTGATCGCAATAATCGAGTTAAATTGTTGAGAATTTATGAGAATCATTCGACTACGATTAATACTGGAACTGTCACGTTAATTCAATTTTGAAGTACGACGTAGGAACAGTGTCCAGGTCCAGGTAGAAGATAGTAACTTTGTATGCGGTAAATTTGTACGCGAAGTTGCAAATTGAACGCATGTAATAAGTTCTCGGCACGTTATTCCTCGTGGATCGCGATTAATTGCCGAGCTCCTTGCGACCGCTGGAAGGACGTCTTTTGCAACAGCGAAGTTAGTCCACATCGCGTGTCGCGTAGCGAGATCGACTGATTTATAAGACGTGCATTCTCGATTCGATCGAGGCTAGACATGATACCGCGAATCGAACACGAGAGTGAACGTCGGAAAAAGGAGAGAGGACATCGAGAAGAAGAGGAGACCTTTGAAGTGCACTGCATCGCTGCGGGTCTTCTCTTCGCCGTGTGTGTGTCTCTTCGACTTGCTTCTTCTCTTCATCTCCTTCCTCTTAAATCTCTTCTTCATCGTATGCGCGAGAGATTCACGATTCCTCGAATTCGAAAAACTGGTTCCACAACTCTTCAACACTCAACGAAGCACAATCCGATGAGTGGCAAACATTTGTTGCCGCTCCGTCATCCGTTACGGATCAAATGAAAATGAAGATTGATTGCCGAAGATTGTTGATTGTTTTAATGCGTGGGGAATGTCACGTGTTATGAAGGTAAAACGAAGTTAAATGTCGCTTCGATCGCTTATTAACAAGCTAAAAACAAAAAGCTTCGACTTAATTAAACGAAGATATATTCACGCGTATTTATTGCATATAAAGAAACAGCGACTGACATTAACAGTCATTTTGCCAGAAAAGACTTGTAATCATGCGTAATTAAAAAAACAACGGGATTTCAATGTTGCTTTTGATTTGTGATATATCTACCTTATTTGAAATTATTCATTTGCAATTGAATGGCGATATTTTTGCAAACCATTATAAATTGCCGTTTATTTCGCGATCCGTCGAGGACGAGCACAGTCGGGATTGCGTTTTAATTAGTTATAAACGTATTCGTCTTTGTATTTACTGCGTAAGCGCGGCGGCTGCAGTTCGTTGCGACAAACCAGATTCTTCACGGTTAACTTGCAGATCGTGGCGGCCGGTTTTCACTGTTGACACTATCACACGCTGCGCGCTCGTCTCTCTTTCGGGACGAGAGAAGCGTACATAGATAGAGTAGGTATACCTACTGTCTATTATACTGCTGGGACTTATCGCACGTCAAATCGTCTTATCGATGCCTGAACGAGCCGCTGAGATCCGATTCTCGTTATAAATGAGAATATTGCCCGCGCTGCCGTCAAATAAATGACTTTGTGTGCACATTCCTCGTGTATCTGCCAATTATCCCCGTGGAATTAATTGATAGGACGATCATATTGCCGTCTTATCGTCGATGGAATAGATACCGTGCCCTTAGTTTCTTACTTAATTATTTTCAACTTCGCTCGGTGCTGCGTAGCGAAAATGTCAATGATAAATCGGTCAGTGGAAGAAATTCCCTTCAAGATCCGATTTTATATATTTGTTCTGTATACATGTTTTATATATGGCACGTGTAATTGCGATATTCATGGTGATGTGGGTATATTCCTTGAGTCTCTAAATATCATTCCTAATTAATTAGTTGAAAAACATTGTGTTTTATAGTACGGCTTGTATCAAGATCACCTCGTTTGACGTTTCAGAGAATGATACTTGGTCAGATTCTGAAAATTCTTTCATAAAAACACAGGATCTTTCAATTCATAGCTTTCCTATCGACAAATCGTGCTTCAATGCTTGATTCTACATGGCTTTTCAAAAAAATCTTTAACATTTATACGAATCCTTACATCCGTAAATATTAGATTGCACGTATTAGATCCATAGAATATTTCCAAATGGATCTTGCCTCGTAAGTTGGACTTACGCATATACTTGAAAAAAATATTCAGATTAGTATCCGCAATGGCACGTATACATATATGACTTCGTACAATTCGTGTATTCGCGTCTTTACATACGTTGTTGAGCACGAGTCAGGATTTGACCGTAAGGAAAGGGCATAGTTCGATCTGTCGACTTACATGAGATTGTCGCGGTGCGATGATCATCGATGACGCCGCGAGGTCATTCATCATCCCCGTGACACGACGTACAGAATCACGGACTGTTGCGCGTACAAGCGCGCGCGCGCGCACGCACACACACACACACACACACACACACACACACACACACATATAGCGCGAATCGAGAAAACCGTTAGAAACGCTTGGCACATTCAACCTCTTCGGACTTACGTCGCAAACCTCCCGGTACATACGTGGTTTACGGTTAACTAAAGTTCATGCACGACTCTGCATCCCACGCGACGAAATGAAGTTTCATTTAAATCCCTCCTTCTCTTCTTCTCCTCGTTAATGTAAAATTTCGGTTTGATCAAACATTAAATATTACAATCGTGACATCGACCGACGGCAACGAGAATTTTACTGGACGTGGTGCACGAGAAAAACAATTAGATCAGATAATAAAATTGAAAAACACCAAAGAATGTTTAAGGAGGATAAAATCTGATAGTTGATGCTATGTATACGATTTATGGAAAATGGTAAAGTAACATACGTGTGAAAAATTATTATATATTATAATAGTAAATAAACATAATGTAGATATTTTCACCTAGTAATTTGTTTTAAAAACCATTCCAATTCCATTTTCAAATAAAAATTTGAATTAAATGATTTATTTAATAATAAAATGTATGACGTAATTAATTTAATAAGTAAAAAATAAGAATCAAAGAACATCTTTTTTTAAATATTACATAAATATAGTATAAAAAATTAAAAGAAAAAATGACTACAATTAATAAGAACAGTAGCATAGGATAAATTAAAACAATTTAAAAAATTCATAAATCTTGATAAGTAAAATTGTATTTCATTGAGGCTTTCTCGACATTGGAAAACTTCATTAATGAATTTATCCTTCAATTTATCTCGTAAAATAATCTTCGGTCAACTGTCAAAACCTGAAGCAATAGGATGGGAAAACATTGGAAAATCAATTTAGATTTTAAAGCACTCAGAGTGCGTTCTTAAGGCTACTTTTCTTGCAAAATTATCTCTCCTTTACTTCCCCTTGGCGAGGCATATATTACCGCGGTAGGACGAGTGCACCTCGTAAATCACTCGTCGTTCTGCAACGTACAAAAGAGAAACAATGACTGGTTCTACAAGAGTCATATACACGTATAAGTGCGTATCAAATGCTGCATAACTGTGCCTCTGAATAATGATGTATTTGTGCTACATTTCTAAAACCTTAAGTTAAAATTTAAATCTTTTTATGTCTTTAGAAAAATATTATCTCACATCAAAAAATAGAAGATATTATACAGTTATATGAAAACATTGTGTGTGTGTGTGTGTTTGCAATATTTTTAAAATAAATATAAAAAGATATATTACTTGAAAGATATTACAAGCTTTTCTTTTTTTATTTAATCAACGTATTGTATTAATTAAATTTAACTTTCTAATGCTCGAAAATGTTTAATAAGATGATAATATTAATAAGATGATAATGTTACACTGTGAGAAAACAAAAAAAAATATATATATATTACTAGCGTATTTACTTAACCACCTGCCTACAAGAAATTATCGCATAAGGTAGTCGTGGGCGTCAGTAGGTCACAAAAAGAAAAATACTTTTCCGGAAAGTATTCCAAACACTCAGGCGTTCGTGATTTATGTGTTACATTGCGGATAGCTGTAATAAGCCGGCACATCGTTTCGCGCGTAGGTGCTTGGGAGATCAAGATCAGCGTTTCGTAACGACGTACCGCAATTTCTTACGTACGTCTGCCGCTATTCCCTAGACTTCGTGACGATATAAGTAAATAACGTATCAACGTGGCGTAAACCTCATATACCTGTGTACCACAAACGGATATCGCTGACCATTGCGAACACCTACATATAACATCTCGTAATCTGCTGGATGCTTGGCGTAGGCAGGACACTAGTAGCTTTCCGTCGCGATTACAGGTGCAGAAATGGTCAGGTAAAATTTTGCAGTTAACATTCTCGGCAAATCTGATAATGTAACGTCTCATTGAACGTTCCTCGCTTAACGATGTCGCGCGAATACGTCGAATAGCAAAATGTACGTACAACAGAAGAGGCTCGTGTTACTCAAAACTCGTTTGTAGAAAGATTTCGCAAGTGCCGCAAAATCTATTTGCTAAGCCGTGAAGCGAGAGTAAGGAGATAATAAGCAAACCGGTATATCCCAATATCAATAATTGCAAAACTTTGTTATGAGGCAATTAAAAGGCTTAGCTAGTGCAGTAAGGACGGCGCTTGAGGTTTACTGGATTTCAAATTTAGATAACAATGTGCCCAATAACGAAAGCGTATTTGCCAACACTTATCAACATCGTATATACGCATTAGAGGTAGGTGCGCGCAGGTTCTCTTCTGCGTACCTGCGTGACTTACAAGATCCAAGTCTATATTTCAACGGATGTTGAAGTCGCGGCCGCCGATTCCATCGGTGCGTTCCGGACCTCCGATCATTACGCCCGTTATAAGCTGTCACATAGCTCATCTCATACACACGCTTCTTCTTACCGATATACGGCCAGTGTTTCGAATATTCTTTTTTCCCTTCCCCCCTCCTCCCCCTTGATTTTTCACAATCAACCGTCTACGTAGAATTAACTTAAACTGTACTTACAATCGGTTCGAGGTATCTAAATGAAATACTTATCGTTTTGTCTAACATACATACATATAGAAAGTTCTTTGCCTTCATCGAATTAATCGATTTTATCATCTCTTTGATGAATTTCGAATTAATTCTCACGTTCATGTCTGATACTTTCGTTCCAAAAAAAAAAAAAAAAAAAAAACTTATTGTAAACTGATCGAAGAACGTATTGTGAAGCGCTCAGGAAGTGAACAGTTCTCGTTGCACGCTCGCATATGAGAGAATCCTGAAAGGTTAAGGAGAAGATGATGCTCTCTCGCGTACCGTTGCGTCAGCGGCGCAAGATAAGACTTTCACTGAAGAGTCAAGTGTCCAGAAGTGAGAATACGAAACTCGGGATCGCTTTTACGATCGTCTTATGAGAGTTTGATTTCCGGCTTCGCCGAGCAATTTCCAACCGTCTCATGAGATTCGCGTCAGTCACAATTTAATTCATGGTTCTCCTAAGGAAGAAGGGAGATTCGCGATATTCGGCATTTGAAAGACTCGAGGAACGAATTAATGTAATCAGACTTAATGACGGCACGATTAATTAGACGTATCTCTCCTCGAGATGGAAATTCCACCTTTCTCTCGTGAGATTCATTTCACTGTTCTCAACCGGCCCTCCCACCGATCTTTTCCTCAGCGCATACTTTTGCCGTATACTTTAGAGATCGAGACTAAAACCGAAGGTATGTCAGCAATTACTATTTACGGAGCTGAATCTTTATTAGTCAAACGTAATCGTAGGCGTACATTACAGAATGGAACATGCGTGATATCGATTAAGCCGGTAATGGTGATATAATTTATGACGTTACGAACACACGAACGCGGAAAAATCAATCAAACTAAACTTTTAATGAGCATGAAAAAATTAATTAAAAAAAACACACTTTTTAGTAAAAAAAAAAAAAAATTCGACATTGAAATTGTTAAAAACTGGTTCGACTCCAAAAATGACCAACATTTTCACTTATCAATGAATTAATCTGAACGTCGAGATACCTTTGTTGACAAAACTTAAATATTATTAGGACCTTGAATAAGTTCTCGCTGTTTCTTACAAAATAGAAACTTGTATTTAAAATATAAGGAAAACAAACATTTTATTTAAAGTATTGCCCATCACTAGAGACCACTTTCTCCCATCTTTCTGGCAGTACATGAATCCCGCGTCGGAAAAACGACATGTCTTTTGAGGCTATCCAAGAATCGATCCATTTGTGAGCTTCTTCGTAAGAATGAAAGCGCCGGTCAGCTAGGCCATGTGCCATCGAGTAATTGCTCTAATTCTTTGTCTTGAAATTTTTTCGGTGCGCCAGAACGTTCTTTATCCTCAAGTTGAAAATCATTATTTTTGAAGCGTCGAAACCAGTCTCTGCATGTCGTATCCGACAGAGCATTGTCATCATAAGTCTGAACAAGAATTCTATGCGCTTCAGCTGCAGATTTCTTTTGAATAAAGTAGTGCAATAAAATTCCCCGCAAATACACTTTATTCGGCACAAAAATAGACATTTTCAGAACTAATAAAAAATTACTTTGTTTACACTAAAGTGAACTATCACACACTGAAATGTGAAGTCAGATACAGTACTTCCTTGCATGTGCGTTACCATTCGAAATTCATGCACGGAGTACTACTACTGCCATCTTTGAAGAAACAGCGAGAACTTATTCAAGGTCCTAATAGATAGGTAAGTGTGTGGTTTGTGGTGCTATTGATAACTCACCGGTAGGAGTAGTAAGGACAAGGGCGAGTGCCTCGCGGCCGCCTGCCTGAGACTGAGAAAGTGCAGTAGGGGGTCCTCGGCTGCACTCAGCTCGTCCAGTGTTCTCCTAGCTTCGCTATATTTCTCCAAGTATTCCCAGTAAGAGTTCCAAAACGGGCCGGGGAATAAGTCACCTGTTGACAGCGTACACCGCCATAATTAAAATCTGTCGGTGCCGCGGCGTATGGAAAAAGCACCGAATTCCGTTATTAAATTACACGAGACTATCTTTCGCCAGCCGTAAAATAATTGCGCTTGTCATATCACCCGGCGGAGGGTTTTACGTTCACCTCAGACGGTAATTAACAGCACCGTCCGACATACCGTGCGGGCATAAACGCAAAGCGCGTTGCGGTAAACGCAAAGCAGAAAATAAAATAGTATGTCGCGTGCAGTGGAGTAAACCGTGGCGCTAAAAAAGGAAATTAAAATTGAATCGGAATTATTACTACATGCCTCTATTTTGTTTCATATGTTTTTCATTTTCGCCGACGAGGAGATACATTCCTCCATATCTCTCTTTCCTTTTTATTTTTTGTATTGGAAAATAATTTACCTTTGGAATTAACATTTTTACCCGCGTTCCGTTTCCCGCCGTGAAATGCAGGCTGCACCGTGTAATTCGCAGAGATTCAACGCATCGCGAATTTACGGTAGTCCATAGCCTCATGTACGTTCGCACCGTGAATTGACATCGCGTAATTACATCCTTCGAACGACGGCCTCTGCGTGTGTAAAAAAAATGCGAGCTCGCACGCGTGAGTCACGGCCGGGCGGGCGTGAAAAAATGCACGCGGTATCGTGTTTCGAGATAACGCTCGAACGGCACGAATAAATTCCCCTCGCGATATGTACACACGAGCCGCGGCGCCGATTTACGATTCGCTGTCGTCGTCCCATACGATAAAAGATCGGCAATCGTATTAATGTAAATTCGAAATGGCTGGTGATAGTCATTTCACGGTAATAGCGGCAGTGCGAGGTGAAGAGTACTCGCATTGCCGGCAGTAGAGCGCAAGCCGGTCGAGAACGAACTATCCGACTCGCCTAATGCACAAAGCACTAGGAATAATGGAAAATCTCGGGGTGGGTATCGTTTAATTAGCGCTCTTTTTTTAAGCCGGGAGCAACTACGCTGCTTGTCGTTGTTGCGACTATCACGCGCAATTATCGAAGGGAAGAACGCATCTTGGTAAGGTCGCCCTTGATAAGTTCCACTTTACCAGTTTCCTAAGTTGTGCAGAGCCGAGAACTGCTTGTCTCGGCCACTCTCTCGCGGGGCATAATAAACTCGTTAAGATCGCCTCGTTGGCATCGTAATCGATAATCGCGCAACGATAGCTAAGAAGCTACGCGTATGTGTGCATACTCACTCGTCTTGAAAGCACCGCCGTCCCAATTCTCGAGGGCCCCGCGGATCTGAAAAGAAGCAAAAGGGCACGGTAGAATTGGCTTTTAAAATACATTGACCAATGTATACGAGGAAAGGAACGGAGGGGGAGACTATGTATAATGTATGAAGAGAGAGAGATGACTTGAGTTCGAGGCGCGATATAAACGCTCCTTTCCGATTCATTATTTTCGATCTGTCGTTTCCATCACTTGTCACTTAACCCAAAGCCTTCATACGCAGCTTATTACTTTGTGTTATCGTAAGAATATTTTCGCACACTTGTGCCGGCGATTCAATAACTACCGCTGAACCGTCCTTACTATGATACGTTAGCAAAATTATTCGAGATTGTTGAATTTATCACAGTTAAAGTATGATGATTCATTGTACATAGAATCAATTTTGATAATAGAGAAATTGATCGATTGTAATTAACGTATGCGTTCAATGATTTCTTCAGGATAGAAAGTATGAAAGGTATTGTGAAGTTAATAAAGTAAATTCATCCCTACTTCGTTTCACGATAATTTTGCCTGAATATCCATATTTCATTAAATACAATAATTCTCTCGACGGTTGAGGGCAGAAATATTATACAGTTGTTCCGTTGACGGCGCACTCTCCAAGTACCTGACTGATCGTTAGAAATATTTGTAGCGAGATGATGTCGAAGACCCTAAACGGTTCGAGGTCAGACTACGTCCTCGAGAAGAGCGTATATTTATCTGTTGACTTATGACGCAGCATTATGCCCAACCAGGACATCATCCAAAGAAGCACGTTCGATATGAATGAGCTTAGTAATCCTCAAGACTTCCATACACAAAGGCGGTCGGCAGGTCGTCGATAATGTTACGGTAGCTGGCAAAGCAAAGTCGGTAATGTAAATTCCACGCGGCCCACATTCGCATAAGTCATTCTTAGGACTTTAATATTAATCGCCTTACGATACAGTTATAGACAAAAGGGGGAGGGGGGGAGGGCAAGACTCCTCTGCATCTTTTCGATATGCGGATGTATGACTCTTTTTATGGGCGCGATAATAAAATGGAAATAAACCGGTCTACGGAAAGAATAGCGCGATACATCTGGCACGTAGTAATTAATTTCGCCGTAATAAACGTGCCGCGCTTCGTGAAATTCTATTACACGGTTTTGGAGTAAGAAGAGCCGCGCTCGCGCGCACCGAGGAAAGAGATGAGCTCATGGTTTTACGTACGTGAGATACGCAAAAGAGTGACGGACGGGATGTAGGGTTTCTCCAAGGCCCTTTAATGGCAAGGTCTTCCAGGCCACGCAGGCGGATGGAAATTATCGACGAGAGTCAATCAGCTTGCCTCCGAGCTACGAATACGTATCTATCGGATGCACCGTGTAATCACAATAAAACTGCCGCCGCACTGCCGTGCATCGTGTACCAAGAAGGCTCAATTCCTAACAACCAATTTGTTCCGGTTTAATTGCTACGTCTCTACGTGTGCTATCACAGGAAAGCAGAGCTCTCTTGACTTTAACGCAGCAGCCGGCCAACAATTATCACGATAAATTGTACGCTGATCTTGCGAGCGTACACTTCAAATTTCAAAGGCACGTAGACTGCAACGTTATCTTCTCGCACAATGCGAACTCAAGAATGAAGGCAAAGAAAATACGAGGGAAGGTCATCTTTTCGCTCGAAATATCTTTACGCTAAATTGGAATACACGGGTAGCTTTTAAGAAAATATACGCGATTTTATAGAAGAATACAATTTTATGGGATAATAAAATCACTTGTTTTTAGCTAATACGCAAACTGCTATGACGTAAGATTTTAAATAATTAATTTCGAATAATTTTACTTCCTTTACTTCAACTTTTTATGATTATTACATAAACTTTAAATATAGAAGCACGTAGCGTGACACGAATAAATTCCTTCGCGTATTTTCGCATATAAATAGACTATTAGATTAATTAAAAAAAAAAAAAAAAATCAAACATCGGATTAGAAAACATCGGAATTGAGTTTAACTCACAATCAGTCGCTGGAAGAGGTCAATGACCCATTCTTATCCGAACCTAAAAGATTAGAAGAACGACGACATGTTGAGCTATAAACCCAAGCGATAAGGTATGTGAATGAGGCAATTTCTGAAGAGAAGATCAGATCTTCATTTCAAAAGAGACTAGACTCTCCGGAGGTAGAATTTTAACATCGCTCAACTATTCTTCTAGTTTACTATAATTAATAATCTTTTGACCATAAAATTAATACAATCTTTAGTTATACATATATGAGGATTTCGTACGTAATTACACGTTTTGCTCAAAGCAGCGCGACTTATTTGACGGTCATTTAGTTGTATTCATTAGCTATTAATAAGAAAATTTATATACGTCTGCATATAAAGCAGTGTAATTATATGTAAGTCGCCTCAATATACCTCAGCATAAAAGGCTGAAAGTGGATGTATAATTAAAACATTTACCGCGGTAAGCGATACTTCGTGTAGCATAGAATGTTGCATTCCATGTAAGGAATTTTTATCGTACCGTCCGACAGTATCACGCATTACGTATCGATAAGTCACTTGGCTCGAATCGAGAAGAGAGATGATACCTGGCGTGAAATGAAAAAGGGAATGCGTGTGTGTGTGTGTGTGTGTGTACGATGCATGTAGAAGCAATGATACGTGCGTTGCATCGTCACGTCGTTCCTGGGTGTCACGATGTGATGCGTCGGCGTGTCGATGCGTTTCTTATTGTCAGATACGTATCTATGTTAAGCGCGCACGCACTGCGTGCCTCCATGCATTTATGCATCGCATTATACGCGCCGACCAACGATAGGATAGATACAGGGTGACCCATTCGTTTTTCGAGGCTGCCGAGAGTAGAGGAAGTGTGTCTGTGTCTCGAGCGGTACATGAATTATGTATGCATACGCGCTCGGAGATTGTCATGCCGCTCATCATTTACTCTTGCCGTGAATGGCAAGGAAAATAATTAATAAAATAATTACACAGAACCGTGATCACAGCCCCGATTATCGGAAATCGCGTTGAATTCGACGTAAACGTCGCCGCGCGCGTAAAACGCGATCGCACCAGCGGTCTGATTATAAAGTCGCGTGAAATAACGATTAGACGATCAAGTAAATTAATCGGCTGTGAAATTATTAATTAAACAGAACCTAAGAAAAAAAAACCCACGCGTGATGTGCCTTTGATTCTATCGCAATCTCGTATACGGGATGAACATACACACACACACACACACACACACACACACACACACCTACAATTCGTGATCTTCATTTCAACGATAAAAAAAACTTAAGACGAATCCGGGATCGAGTTTCTTTCCTAGTCAGCATCTCGCGAAACGAAAAAATCCAAAGTCAAATCGCGAACTGGCTTACAAATAAATTTAGCTGTCCTAAAACTGGAATCGCGAGACGCGGAACAACGCTGTATATGAACAATCAAAAGCAATGGCCGCGGCTCTTCTATTCCCTGAATAGTGACGGACGTTCGATTATCGATAATCTCGATCGGCGTATTACGATGGACACCATGGTCAATTTTTCGCTCGTGCTGCTCCTCTCCGGATATGCGCAGATGCGCATTCCTTGGAGGCGGTTTTAATTATACGTCGCACGCGCACGCCCGTCCCTTCGGCTCTTCGACCCTACCGCCCTACCGCCCTACCATCTAGGACGACGACGAATATGCGAGTGCAGGGCGTACCCAAAAAAAGCAGATCGAATTCTTGCACGTTATTAAGGGCTTGCTACGCGAATATGTATACATATATTATGTGTATGCGTTTATCCCATTATTATTTTATAGTCGACAAGATGGTCACACGTCTCTTCTTTTCTCTCGTCCTCCCGCCCCTTTTTTCTTTCCTTTCTGAGCAATTGACGAATCGTAAACAAAATCGTACGACCTGCATCTGTGACATCTATACTTTCTACATGATGTTGATTCATCGGCTATCCACGACCAAAAATTTTATCGCGTTTTATTAATGTATAATCGAACGTTTCATCCCGATATCTCACTGGAGTAATTAAATTAAATATCGTATATACCATCAAGACGATAAACAGTTCTCTTCCCGTTGCAACACGATGAAAGAATAGTGAGTAATCAGGTTACAGTAAATTTGATTATTTTTGTCGCATTTAACTATCACCCTCTGCTAATGGAAAAGACGTAACGTGTGATTAACATTTAATACATCGATCATAGTCATTCGTCGAATGATACATTATAATTTCATATTATAGAATCCAGTTTGTCAAGGTATGACACTTCATAAAATACGTATATATAAATGTAGTTGCAAGGTAATTAGGATATAAGATTAAAAGAATCGAGAGTTATAATTTTGAACAATTTTTCGATGATTTATGATTTATGAATAAGGAACACGGCATTCGTGTTAGTGATATTAACAGAAATGTCGATCTGATTACTGAAAAATCAGAATCATTTCGAAGTTCGTATTATTTACGGATGTCGTGAAAAACAAAAGGACATTTCTCATTGCCGTACGTGTTCGGCAATTCTGTCGAATCCATGATAATACAGACTCACGGCACCCACGTGCGCCGGATGTACGTCTCCTTAACGCTTGACTGCCGAATTAAACAACGATTCTGAACGACGATACTCGTCTTCGTAGCCGTTTACCATGTGCATCGGAGAAAGTAGATTTGCGCGTCCCTCGTAAAAAAAAAGTCTCTCTTTCCGGCCGGCCAGTCGCCCGTTCGTTTCTGCACGACCGATCGGCGGCTTTTACTTACGCTTTAATAATGTTGTAAGACCGCCTTGCTCGATCTCGCCATCGAGGAGTCGCCCTTCTCTTCCCGTTCCAGCCTGTCGAGAAGAGTGAGCCCCGATGCGGAAAGCAACGGGAGAAAACGCGAACGATGATGCACACATGTCGTATGTACCCGGAATGCAATACGACATGGGCGGCGGAAATCGTGTAGCATAAGAATGCTTCTGGCACTTCTTGAATTCATTACGAGAAGCGATGCCGTGGAAGATAAATTGTTGCTTTATAAAATAAGTTAAAAATAGATTCTATGCAAAGATACAAATTTTGAAAAGCAACGAACCAGAAGATTCTAAGCATATCAAAGTTATGGTTATCTTAACTAGAATTATAATTTTTGCTAATATAACAAAAAGAAAATAATCTAATCCTGTGATTTATTCTCTTTAAGAGTTTCAGGTACTAATTTTTTTTATTCTTCTACGAAAATTATTTTTTAACATAATTTTAGATATATTATAGATATAGATTGTTAAAAATTATATCGCTGACTGCTCACGGAAATTATTTACGGTCCAACCTTGTGTGTTCCGCTACCCCTACAAAAAGGTAGCGGAATTCGCCGCCAATGCAATGCGAATTCCATACGGGATTATCGCGAGCGCAATGTTTGATCGCATACAATGGTAACATGGGCGTGTGCAAGCAATGCCAATGATATCGCTGACGATTAACCATGCCTGGACTACTTTGTAACCGTACGAGGTTTTTTTTTCTTTTTATGAAACTTGCATATCAGGATACCTCTGTTCAATAAATGCCTGGAAACGCAAACGTGGGATCCGCGAAACAAGATTACACCGTAAAATCAAAGATCTACATACAAAACGTACGATGATGTATGACACAATATATCATTGGTATCAAGAAATATCGCCGCAGAGAAACCGGAAGAGAAATTTGTGAGAAAGCAGAGATTTATAGATCCGGGATACAAGATCTGTTTATTGCTGCATCATTCGATAAAATCTCACCTTCAATTCGCGATATCAATAAACGAATGCCTGATACGTAATGGAATTCTATTATATCATAAGCGAAACGTAAATTTTAAGATTCGGATCAAAACTATGCTCGATTTAAAAATGCTAATCACATTAGAAATCGTAATCGATCTGTCACGAAACGCTGCAAAATTAACATATCACGGTGATTAGAGAGGATAGTGATTAAAGATTGTCCATTTCGTCTTAGATCAAAAGATCAGAAGGAAGAGGTCTCGTATTTCCTCTTCCTCCTCCTCCTCCTTCTCCTCTTTTTTTTTTCGTACGAAATGTGCGAGCGCGTGTATACCACGAAACGCACTTTCTCCTGTATCAGGTTAAAGCGCGCCGCGCCGGTGAGAACGTTTCAACGCGATTTCCTAGGGCGTTCGTTGAGAGATTGCGATTTTGATTAATGTACAGGATCGACTAACAGACACGAACAACATTCTGTATTTAGCTAACGTAGAGCGAGAGCCTTGAGCATAAAAAATTGATAAGGAAAAAAATTGTCTTAAATTTTGATATATTAGATAAAAGGTATTTGATCGTATTAGTAATAAAATTAACATTGAAAAGAAAATATATATTGAAACAAATGTACATTAAAAACAAAATCATGAAAAAAAATAAAATTAAAGAACAAGTAAGTAAAGAATCCATATGAAAAATAATGATGGAGAAATAATTATTTTTCGAATTATTACCTGTATAAATAGGTATTTTTTAAACAATTTTTTCTTTCTTTTACGTCAAGAGGAGATTTCTAAAATTTTACAGAAATTTAAAAACCAAAATGCAATACCACAGTATGTCTACTGGTGAGTACAAATTATGCGTCAAGATACGTTCATTCAGTGTGCATACATTGGAATGATTAGTCACGAGTGTGATCATCTTATAAATTATCCACGTACAGCTATTACGCGGCGATATGCTTCTCGTGAGAATTCTAATCCTATGGTGGTCTCCAGTTCGCGATGCGCCGGCGAGCTTGAAAACTGAATGCGTTCACCGAACGAAACGTGCGACGTGTGAAAGCCCACGTATTGGACTAACTGTAACTAACTAGCTACGAAATATGGTCGAGCGGCTTTCTGAGCCTTCACACAGCGCATTTCAACCGACTACGCGCATTTTGCACCTTTCAGTTTAGCAACAACCAGACTGCAGAAATTCTACGATACTGAACATTTGCAAACGGTCGTTATGATTTATAGAATTTCTTGAATCTTCCTCCCTTGAATTAACTCGAATAAAATAATTTTCAAACTATTTCATTAAGATTAGTCGCTGTGATTTATTCACTCGTAAAATATTCTACTGAAGAATCATCGGATTTGACAAGGAGTAATATTAATGTATGTTTTTATTATATATGACCGTAACAATTTTCTATATATAAATCCTTTTATAAATTCAACTATCCTAATAGCTTCTAAGAAAAGGAGGATACAAAAATAGCTCATTTTTCATTCTCCCTAAGATTTTCTCCTACAAACGATTGAAGTAGAAGAAAAAAAAATTGGCAACTCGCAGAAATGATAAGGATGGTCCCATTAGCGATGGGACACGGACGAATCGTCGAATAGGGACATTTATCATTTTTTTCGATACTGTCGTCGGGTATTCTCTGTTAGCTCGTCCACAAGTCTCGTCCGCGATGGCGAAGGCACGTTAAAAATAAGTGTCGTCGCTAAAAGGCGCAGCTCCAAAGTGCGATTAAGCCTTCCGGTGACTGATCTTTTTTATATCTCTTGCCTGGTTTCTTTCTACAGTTACATTCCCAGCCGCTTCCTTATCCTCGCACTAAAAGCTCACGCAGACTCGCGTTATGATACATATAATCTAACGAATGGAATTTCTTTGTCGGTGTTGCGACTAATAATCTAAGACGAAGACGAACAGAGAATTGGATTATTAAACTTCCTGCCTTCCGAGATGACCAACATGATGTATACTTTCGCATAATCTCTAATGAGCTTTATAAGCTTGCGGTTGATACAGAAACTGAGGAAATAATAACAAAAAAATTGTTGTATTGTAAGATTCATAATAAGCGTGAGTAATTTCTGCGCCGCGCCGCGGTGTCGTTTGAAAACATTTTTAGATTTTTACAGCCTGTCTTGCCAGCCAGTATCGTTGCGTGTAAACAAGGAAACGACGGAGATCTTTAGATGTGCCGCTTTCAATCTAATTATTAGCAATTGGATCGTTGACCTCACATTGACGACGGAAACGTGACGACTAAAACGGCAGTCGAAGAACACATTTTTCTGTTGCTATTTTATATATTACAAAACGAACTAAATTTAGTAAAATTAAGCAAAATCTAAAATTCTGTCATTAAAAAAGTTAGAAAAAGGATGTTTTTGAAAAAAGTTTGGAAGAACATCTTTTTTATAAAATATTTCTATGTATCATAATTTATAAAACTAAAATAATTATGAAAAGGTTGTATAATAAAAAGATATAATGTAGAGTTTATTCGAGTCTAAAGTACTTAAAAGTATAAATTGACGTCTTACAAAAAAGTTGCCTGTCGTGTGTTACATTCACCGAATAGAAATTCAATTCTGAGAAATATCTGTCCTCATCTCTCTCTTGTATTAAAAAATGAGATTCTAGACGATGAAATCAAAACCATTCTCGGTGATCCGATATCTTCGTTCACTTTCCCGATAAATACCATGACAACGATCATTCACTTTCTTTAAGGTACATCCGATCCTTCTCCTCCTTTCGCATAGCCGTAGGTGTTCCACTTTCCATTGCACCATATCTTTTTTCACTACAAACGAAAAATACGAGAAAAAACAAGATCGATTGCAGCAAGCATCGTCTTAATGCGAATATAATTACCCGTGTTTATAATTTTCAGTCTAGTCCATTTCTCAAAATCAAATACGAATTATGGCATAAATTGTTTTGCCGTTAAGCAAGATAAATATCGCTATTAAATAACATTTTTAAAATGTCAAGTTGATTGGAGAATATGATGATTTTCATTAGCGATCATTATTCGTTTTTCTACCATAATTTATTTAATAAGAAAGTATTAAAGTTAGTAAATATTAATATCATCACATTATTTATTATTAATATCATCACAGATAATAAACAATAATAATATTTTTAAAAAATTTACAAGTGCAGGATCGAATTTTCAATTATATAAGAAAATAGCTGTATAATAAAAACTTTATCAGATGTCACTTCAATAGATGACGTCAGCGACTCTGATTAAGATTTAAAGTCGTAACAGGACGACTGTTTCGATCAAGGTGTAATATTGACAAGCAGTAATTTGCGCTCTATAGACGAACTGCTAATTCATCGCGCCAAAAATGGAAGGACTTCCGGATAAATCGGTGGGTCAAGGTTTTCACTGAAATTGATCAACGACTGGAATGCTCGCTCGCCTCGCCACGCCTCGTTTCGTCTCGCCTTGTCTCACCACGTGTACGATTCCCGAAACACGCGAATCTGTCGGTCGACTCTCATCGCAATCTTCCAACAACGGGACGCAAGAAGAGCGATCCGGGCAAAACGTGTCATCGCGCTCAGTGCAAAACCGCCGGTTTCAGGTGCAGCTTTCACATTCCCGCGCGGTCTAACCGACGAAGAAGAGGCATTGCCCTGCAGGTGCAGTGCCCGTCCACCTTCAACCGGCCTGACCGACGGCGTAGCAAATTTTTCGTCCGTTATTTTATAAACTTTTAAACACTCGGTTTCACCAGCTTTCCACAGTACAGATGCGATCCATTAAGTTTTTAACGAGTCTTAATTGCAATTTGTTTTCTCAAACGATCTTTGAGCCATTGATTCTCTTTTTTAATACTTAAAGAAATGTCATATTGTGAATTTAATGTTATCTCAAATCTGAGAAAGAAAAGAGAGGGAGTATAAATTTAAATATAACTATTTTTAAACTTTCATTTGTCAATATAAGACAATGTCATAAAAATGAAATTAATGAAAAACAAGAACACGTGATTGAGAAGAATCCTGATTAAAAGTAGATCTTTCTCCAAAAAAAAAAAGTATATTTTCTCAATATTAGAATTCAAAACATTAATGTAAAAATTGAACAAACTCGATAGACTGTTAAACTCATGCGTTACTACTCCGGATGTGTGCGATGTGAAGAGGTAAAACGTGCGAAAGAGAACCGTGCATCGCGGCGCGGCCGCAATCGCGGCAATTAATCTCTGCCCGACCGATCTCTTGAAACTATGATTCCC
Organism: Pseudoatta argentina; assembly: GCA_017607525.1. Lineage (NCBI taxonomy): Eukaryota > Metazoa > Arthropoda > Insecta > Hymenoptera > Formicidae > Pseudoatta > Pseudoatta argentina. The sequence continues at coordinate 736,983 of JAANIA010001671.1, forward strand.
AAGCGAATTAATTACCGCTGCCGCTGCCACGGTAAATAAATTAATCGCCTCACATGCTCGCAAAAATACAAACGATGCAGAAGGGCGTTGGTCTCCGGATGACGCGTCGCACTGCATTCTCGCGGAACGACGCGACGCGACGCACCTGCATCGCATCGCATCGCATCGCATCGCATCGCGCGGAAGCCGTCGTATTAAGCTCTCCTCTCCATTGTACCACCGCAACGGCCGACCACGACTGCCGTAGCGTTGCGTTGCAATGGACAAAAACGTAATTTACGACAGCGGCGATGCTACGAGCGAAAACAGGACGAAGAGCACGCGGCTGGGCCGTCCTTCCCTTTCTCTTTTTCTATCTCTTCAAAATTCTGGACTCGTCAGTCAAAATAACAAGGATTCGATAAAAAAGATGCTCGCTGCGACTGAAACTTCTTTGACGAAGAACTAACGAAACTTCGAATGGCGCTTGCTAAGGATCTTCTCTTTGGAAGATCATTATCGAATTTCTGAATTATCGCATGCTCGAATTGTTTTTACTCGCCGAAAGAAATCATTTCGACATACTTATTCGAAAATCTTTTAACACTATAGTGATCCAAATAATTTAACTGAAAGATTATTTTATGATGTATGTAACTAATTAAAGAAAGTGGAACTCATCAAAAAATAATTTCGTAAAAATTTACTTTAATATGTAACAAAATTAAACAGCAAATGTGAAGACTTAAATTCCTCATCCAATTTTAAACATTTTAAATTTATATTAAAGAATGTGAAAACGTATCAATCAATATAATCAATCGAGAATTTGATCTAAATAAATTCTACATCAAATATGTTTATTTCCTGATATAGTACCGCGAAAGATTAAGGGGAGCAATACCGAAGGGACATTTTCTCGCCAGTTCCACTTCCACAGAAAGAATCCTTTTGAAGCTACTTGAAGAGACAAATAAAGCAGAAACGCCTCTGTTATTCCGTGTCTATCAAGGAAGAGAAAAGAAAAAAGGGTGAAAGAAAGGAAGAAGAGATAAAAGGAGAAACGAGGAAAGGTAGACAAACGTCTCTCCTTCGTCTTCCAGATGCGCGATTGCTTCTAATTGCCCTCTCAGTGACCACGAAGTGCCTCCAAAGTGAAATTGCAGCAACGAGGAACAGGCAACGGGTTGCGAATAAAAAGAGCACTTCGGGAAAAAGTGAGCGACGTATGTATAGACGAAGACAGAAAAGATTGGTCGTGATGCTCTCCACGAGAACGGCGAGAACGATCTCGAGCGTTTTCGCTAATTAACCTGCGGTTTAGGCCTCGTACTTTTGTATCGTGTCGAGAAACTCGCAAGGTGCAACATCATCTTTACAACACTAAAATTTAGTAAACGCTCTGCGGTTAATCTTCACGTGAAATACAAAGTTTGGCTTGCGCTTCCTTCAACCAAATTAAACCAATTTCACCCGTATAGCGTTTTCTATTCAAAATTCGATCAAGATAAAACGTCACTTTATTATACGAGAATTAAGCAACAAATGTTCATCGATCTTATATAATTGATAAATCTCATTACTAATATTACGCAACAAGTTATTGCTTTGACTTAGAAAAAAGCTTGATATTAAATTTAATTTAATAGTAATAATTTCAATAATAATAATTTTTAATATATGAGCTTAAAAAAGTTTTACTTAACAAACAAATAAAATCATATATGCATAATCATATTTATATGTTATTAGAATTCAGAATACACGTTAATCGTAATAAATCATAGGGAAATATCATTAATAAAAAGTAATTATGATTCAATTCGGATGCAAACTCAAGAGAGATCCGATCTGTCGATTACGATTCACAAAAGTTAAGTCCGCGGCGAAGATAGCGTCTTAATCACGATGTTCGCCCTAAAAGGAAGTTGGCCAGTCACGAGAACGAAGGTCGCATGTAGCATCCCCCATCAGAGTGAAATTTTTCTCTCGAATTTATCATCTCTGCGAACAGCGACGGTTACGAACAGACCGATCGAAGTAACCGATAACCATTTAATGCGCTCATTAAAATAAAATGTAAATCGTACCGCACGCTGGTCCAAGGTCTGCCGCCGTTAGCACCGCTTAAAACGTCACTCCGCTCGAGTCAGGACGAAAATAAAACGAATGTAGCGTAGGAGGTCATAAGTCGCTGCAATTAATATCCGGCGGCCCGCAATAATCTCTCTCTCGGTTCACAGGATCCCCGAACGCGAACACAATTCACCGCGAGGGAAAATCAAGAGAGAAATAGAGAGATGGACAGAGAGGAAAAGAGAGATGGAGGAGGAACAGGGGAAGAGACCTCCGATTTTTGCGGTGTTTTTGCAATCTGCACAGCAACTTTGTTATTGATGGCCGCAATGTTGAGAGCGCAGAATAAAGAAGGTAGGCGTTTCCACCCTCGGTTTCGCCTCGCGAATCCCGCGCAACGATCTCCGCGGACGTTTTTCACTTTACGAGGTTGTTGCTTGCGAGGCGCAGCCTCCAAGGTACTAAGGTAGTGCCGTCGTCGCGATTCGAGACCCGTACATACGCCGCTCGTCGTCTTGTAAAAGTCAATATTTATGAGGGTGCTAACCACCGTCATCGCTCATCCCGACTCGTTAGCCAGCTCTCCGCCGGCGCGGCTTTGTATTTACATCCGAAGGACAGGTATCCTCTCTTTATTGTCCCTAAAGAAAACACGTCCACCGTTGCGCTACATGTCTATAGATCCTACTGCGGTTACCGCTGTTTGAATGAGACCGGGACCAGAAATCGCATCTGTTTATCGGCATATATTCGTACGCACTGTCAGCTGTCGACTTACTTTTAGAAAACACGCGAATTGTCGTTTTAAATTCATGAAACCAACTTACGTGGCTTTGAGATTGAGCGTTTACTTATTGATCCGCAGTTGCAAGTTTAAATGAAAATAGGAAGTGACAGAAAGTTATCTAATTCAACTTAATTCAAAAGTTTTTGCTATCGAGCTGATTGCTCTTGAAAAATATAGCCATTGCTGCAGCAATATCGCACTTTTTTATTTTAAAATAGTCTGTGATGAATTATAACTTAAATAGACGTTATATTCTTAGATTGTCTATAACTATATACAATTTGCATTTAACTGGAACCATGTATATTTGATATGGCAAGTAAATAGGCATATCGTAATATTCATTTTTTGCTTTGTACAAGACTGTATACTTTCTCTCGAGTACGATTTCTATATCGAAGCATTGATAATTTCTCGATAATAAACGAATAAAAATGATTTTCGTGAATTTAACTTTAATACTACACCGATACTTTCTACTTTCATTTGATCTTAGAACATTGTTTAATCAATATTTTAATTCAAGGTTCGATCACTAAAACATTTAATAATAAAATCATATATATCAAAAGATACTTCATACTGGTTTTATTAAATAATTGATTTTTAAAATATCAATCTTAATAGATAGAAAGAAGGATCAATAATATCAGAGCTCATACTAATGTTCGACTTATCGCAATTTTAACCATTTATAGCCGGTTTCGTCAATGTAATTCTTGGAATTAAAAAAAACATGAGAGTTGAATCAAGAGATTAAAATTAATATTTTATCGGTAGAACTAGGCCTTAGCATTTGTCATATTTTTTCTGTTTCTCTCGGAAAGGTTGCGGTGACTCGTGCTATGAATTGTGACACACGATGGATGGAGAAAGGCTTCGAAAAAGTAACAGGTGTCTAGCAAGGTAAGTCAGTTCACGTGCCGCCATCTCCCACGGAGTTGCTCAACGTACCTTTCATTTACTCGGGTCTAATCCGTCGATAAGTACGCTCATGCGTTCAGTAACGTACAGCGCAAACCGTAGATCTCGCACTTACATTTAAATGTATCTCGTATATCTTTTCAGATATTTCACGATTCAATATTTCAAAGTTCTCTTGCGATTTTATTGTACATATGTCGCTTCGAACTCAATACAACGCCAAATTTGCATTGTAACGTAATTGTATTACTCACCCTCTGACAATGTTCTGCGCTGACTCGCGACAGATCTGCGAGAGGTTGAAAGATAACATCGTGAAATTCGGGGTAACTCCGTGCCAGCGGACGTGCGTATAATTCTTTGGCGCTGCACAATACTTCATGATACTCTTCTTCCGCGTGCAACACCTTCTCTGTAGCTCTATACTTGCGATCTGTGTCTGCGAAACAATTTCAATTCGATTTCGTCAGAATGATATATCAGCGATCATCTTCACGTGGATAATAATTGCATAAACATTTTATACTATAAATCTTAATTAAACCTTTAGTCACTATTTAACAAACTTGATTTCTCTCACTCTCTCTCACATATAATATAATTTCTTAAAATTAAGAGAAATCAAGGTTGTATGTAAAATATGTAAAAAGCAAGGATTAATTACCTCCGATTGCATTGAATTGCCTTGCAGAATCCTCGATAAGTAAAACTTCGCCATGTAGAAGAGCTACATCGGCAGCAGGATCGACTTCAGCCCTTGAACCAGCAAGCAGCAATCGAGGTCTGCAAACTCGATATTTCAAAAGTATCGGGGCGACCACAGAAGAAATAGCTCCAGGCGATGAAGCTGATAACTGTAATTAATAAAAAAAAAAAAACAAATTATTGTACAAGAATATCGTTAATTATTCTCGAATCAAACCATCATTGAATTTATTTATTTCAGTGCATGGATAGAATTCTTCCCCCAAAATTTTTAGTTCCTTATATATTTCAATAGACGTTAACATAACTTCACAGAACTTGTAATTCACGTAATTTACGTGTAATCCGCAATCACACTTTACCAAATAAATAAATAACGATAAAAATTCATACTTGTTATCTCACCTTTAAGTACAATTACCATAATGACAGAGGTAGACACGGATTAAATTAACGAAATCCAAAAATAGCCGAAAAAACAACAAAACCATTCTATTAAATACGTTAGAAAATTAGATATTTTCTGCAAAATTGATTTGATGAAATCTCCTTTGTACGAGGAAGGCCGGTCTGTTCGCGAGACGAAAAGTTCGGAATGTCCTAATTACACGGAGGAAGGCTCGCCTTGCAAAAAGCGTCGGATGTCGAGACCGGACATCCCATAACTTCACACGGTAGCCCCGGCGTGTTAATCACCGAAATCTCGGTTGTGGAACGCGAAAACAGCGCATAATTAAACCAGGTCCGCGCGATATTTACGATCTGACAATGCGGCGGCGTAAAAGGGGGATCAGATAAATTTCGAGGGTCCGAAAATCTACATTGCAGAAGATCGTACGTCGACCTTTCAGTGGCCTCTTGCGGTCCACCAATTCGTACACAAGGTGACTCCCCAAGCGTTCGTTGCATCGTATATGAATATTTATAATATGATAATTGCGCGGCCATAATTCGCACGAATTCTTCAGAAATTCTGGTATATGTACAAGCAGTGGAAGTACAGTTGTTTTCTTACACAGCAAATTTATGATTTAACGACCCGAGGGTGATGGAGCTGTCAGTTGAAACCAGGAGCTTCTTAAAGTATAAATTAATTCTTTTGAATCTTTAGACGTGCGTATTATACAATACGTGTATATTATAGAATATTCAAACAGGTAATCGTATTGTGTATTTCTATTGTTTTTCCACTTTTTCTCCATGTGTCATGCTGTCCTTGATATTTAAAGTGTATTAAAATTGGTAATTGTTGGAATTTTGTTTTCAAATTATATATATTCGTACAATTCGAGAAGCACTAATAGGAACTGTAATTACAAGTGAAAATATTTATCTTTTCCGTGGACTTTAGAGAAGAAGTATCGTGTTAGATTCGCAAAATTAGCGCACAATATCTTCAATTTTGGTTTTTCGATATAAAACAGGCGGAACTTTTTTTAATTTTTATAAGAAACTGTAGAACTATGAAGAGAGAGAGAGAGAGAGAGAGAGAGAGAGAGAGAGAGAATGCTGCTGAAAGTGTCACTATTTTTTTTATATTAAGAGAATGTTAATTAATTTCACAGATTCTATTATACATATGTATATTTTTTATAGAAAATTTGTTTTCATAAAAACGACAAACAAAAGTTCGTCTTCATTTTGCTATTACAAGTATTAATCTTTAAAATTTCAAGATAAACATCTAGTGTAAAATAATAGTAAAAAGAAAATAGGACAATTTCCATAAGATTTCAAAAATGTTTTCATCATTCAGTAGAATTTTTTACCTTTCCTCAAATTATCATTAGAATTTAAAATAATATTAATTAAAGCTTCTGCGTTACTTCTTAAATTTTATATGTGCATTATTTCTTAAACTTTCTCTTTGGTTCAAAACCATTAGAAGATTACACATAGATAACTGTAATGACAAGAAGTCCAGTTATAATATTATTAATATATAAATTTTATTATTAATATATAATATATAAATCGCAAGATTATTCGACCGTTATATAATATAACACTGGGAATCGAAGGTTAGGATAACATGTCGTTCTTAACAAACGACCATTTTCATGATTAAATGAGTGAGGTTGAAGCATCTTAATCAACACGATGAAAAACGGGAATGTAATTCTTCGTCGCATTACCGTTGCTTGTTGCCCGCCCAACCTTAGTTTACAATCTTATGAGTAACCTTATGTCATCGGTGATAATTTATCGATGCCCCTAACATCGATAATGCAATTTAATAGTATTTTTGCGATATGGCTAATTACTGTAATAGTAGAATTATTAAAGCATTGTCAGATTGATAATCTCAGTTTAACATCTACAATTTTTATATATCAATATTTTATCGAATTTAAAAAAAAAATCGTACAACTAAAGATTTGCCATTATACATATTTAAATCTTAACACTCAAGTTTAAATTTATTTATCTTCAGTTATCTTGGAATCAAGAGTTCATATTTCTAATATACTTTGTTTCTATTCCAATAAAATATAATAATCACTTAAAATTTCTAGTATTATACACGTATAAGATAATTCCGGGAATCGAATCCAGATTTTTTTATTTGACAAGCAACTATTCCAGCACTGAGCTATCCAATCTCCCCGACATCGGACGCCAATTTGTTTCTAATCTTGGTAAACACAAAGTTCCTTTCATGTTCGAATAATCGTTGTCTCGTGTCAAGGAAGGGCTGGAGATGAGAAAGAGCAAGATAAATTAAGGAAGATAATACGTTACGATCGCATTATCCCCAGGATCGACGATACGATCGCTATGATTCGGTGGAATCCGGCAGTAAAGAGGCTTACACTTTAAGTATACCGTTAATCAGATTGTAATTTTTCCCTTCCGCTTTTTTAATATGATGCAGCCGAGTCAGACATTCGGCGTTTTTCCCCGATTTACATACAACATACGTAATGAAGATAAGCGCATTCTTTTCGGCCAGATCCAGACGAATGTAATAATACAAAGTGGGTCGCCGTTAAAAGAACCTTATTGTTAATTAACGCTCCGTCGCGCCTTTAACGGACTTCGTAATTTCCTAATCTCTGCATATTCGCACATATGTTTATTTTCAAGCCGCCAATGAGTGTTTAATGAGTTGCGTGAATATCGCGTGATTTTATGAAAAAAAGAATTAATTATCAGTTAAAATCATTATTAGTTAATATCTATTAACTGTCAAATTATAAAATCATTTACATTAACGTCATTGCTGTGACGCAACAATTCACTTTAGTTCCAAAAGAAAAATTTCAAAATAATTTCAAAATAATTTCAAAATATATAAGTTGAGAGATATTAAAATAATGTGCATCTATATTGAAGCTGTAATAAAAATTATATTGTGCCAATAATAAGTTTCTCATGGATTATTTCGTAACAGCGACTAAAGTTGTTTATTAAAATGATTCCAATAACAAATGAATCAAACAATGAAAAAAAGTCGAGCTATCGTTAAAATATCGTTCGATCTAAGACATTCTCTGTATAACTGCCAGTCACTAATGATTCCCACGATACTGACGAAAGTGTCGGTCATCCGTGACCCCGCAACAGCATCGAACTCGTTAAAACGACGTAACGACGATGAGTCGTTGAATCGTCGTGCATCGTTAGTCATATAATTTTGCATTCGCGACGAAAGAAAATTGAAGTGTGTATTTTCTCTGTCCAGTTATCTGTGACTTGCGTTTCATCAGTCTGACTGTATATAACGTTATATGTACTCGATCCCTCTTCATCCCGCTATTGATACGTACATCCATCTCTTTCGAGTATTCTCATCCTACATTATGTACGCACGCAATATATGTATAACCGTAATTCTTTCCTGCAATTCTTATCTGAAAGAGATATTGCGCGAACTTACCAAATTCGCGAGTATAACGCGCGTCGTCGAGAAGATTCATGGCAGCATCTCGGGGAGTAATGTCCTCGCGGGATTCTCCGATGTTGTATTTATGCGGAGAACGCGTTATCCCTACCCTTGGCGACGTACACACATGTACGTACTCTCGATCGGAGAGAGGAGACCGCGCGTCCACTCTCGCTTTTAATAAAGCCAAACCGGAATCGTAAAGCTGAATCTAAATTGCATAATTATACCGGTCTACGTCTCTCTCTTACTCCAATGTACATAGCACTTACATCCCTCCTATCATTTCTATCTCTTTTTTCTCTTTTGTTTCCTATCTTTCTCTTTATCTTCTTTTTATATTCAATGATTTTTTTTTGCAAGCACTTGAGTTGTTTCTATTTTCTTCGCCTCTTTTCCGCGAATAAAGATTAAGAAAATAATGATATTACGAATCAATCAGCATAAACGTCAGCATGAATGTCGGTTGTCTTTTAAAAAGATCTCAAGTATTGCCGTAATCAATAAAAAAATTAACTAAAAAATATTCTTCTTCTATAAGAGATTTAAAATTTTAAAATAGAGATTTAAAATTTCAAAATAGAAGTACAATTACGATTATCGCGTTGAAAGAAGGTATCAAATAAAAATAATATTCTATGTATATGTCGTTGATAGTTTTCATTTTAAAGATTAATAGAGATAAGCTAATAAGTAATAATTTGCATAAATTAGAAAAGGATATTCAAAAATTGAGCAACAGTCCAACAAAATGTATAAAATATGTCAACAACTACAATTTTTAACTGAAAGACAGTTTTAAATAATAATGGTATAATGGCGCACTGTTCAGACAGTTAGTTTCGTAACTGTAAATATAATTGTATATACGAAAAATTATTATACGTTATTTATAATATGTATAGAGCATTGAACAATTAAATTCTCAAGAGGATAAATTATCTCTTTGCAAATACACGTACCATTTAAAGCTCAGTAGTTACAAAACGAAATAAAAGAACAACAACTGATTTATAAATACATAAAACTGAAGGCAACTGACATTTTCATCTGTTTTTTAAATTAAGTCTAGAATGACAAAACAAGATTTTCAATAGAAAGATTCCTAGTAGAAAGATTCAAGTATTTGTGAAGGAAAATGGACGTTGAGGAAATTGAATGGACGTGTCGAACAAACGATGCGGTTCATTTGGCTAGCCGGAAATGATTCTTTCAGATTGGCTTTACCCAGAATTTACTTTCTTCTCGGCGTGGCACACCGCCTCTTCGTCCAATTATTCGGCCCAGTGATTTCGTATGCGCGAAACGACACCGCACCCGCATTCTTTTCGGTCAACATTTCGCAAGGTTTTCCTCCACGAGTTGAAAAGATTTGCAAGATTTGCAAGATTTGCGTTTCGAATCGGAATACGATCGAAAAGAGACTATATTGTGCAGCGCGTCTAACTAATTTCGCCGACGATTCCATCGCTCTTCATTGTTTGGTGAATCACCTGTCGATGTCGTTGCACTTTCCCCGTAATGTAGTACCGCGATCGACGCACCGTGTGCATGATGTACAAGCATGAATCGCGTGTATATGACATGTGTAATCGACAGCAGAGTCGCGACTCAATGATCGCGGACGCGTCCTCCACGGAATTTACTGATATACTTGCACCAGACCAGTATGCAGACCAATAAAACGGACTCTTCGGACACATTCTTTGGTTTTTTTCCCCGTCGTAACAGATGATGGATCGGCTGCGTTAAATAGGCAAGTACGTGTCCGTGTGTATGTATAGTACACGATACGAAACGCGCATGCACGAGCATCCTGTCCCTCCCAACCTCATTACCAGACAATGAGCGTCGTTACATCGATCACAAGCCAGGGCATTTTGCCGAGACGGAAGAGAGTGGACTGTTTTGCGTGAGCAGTAGTGAATTTAGAACTCCCAACATATTCTCGAGCTCTAAAGGGTAAAATATTCCCTACAACATAAAAATAAAACAATTAAAAGAATCTGAATCTTATTTAACTAAAAAATTATTTTCCATACTATTATTAAACTGTAATAAGAATGAAGAGACGAATTAGAAAGAAAATGTAAAGAAACCTATATTCATCGATTTTTATATTTAAGATCGTCTTAAGATGTATGGTCTTAAGATGTCACAAATCAGTCACAAAGCCGTATTAGTATCTTAAGATATTACTTAAGATAGTCTTAAAATAAAAACGGAATATCCGCCTGTCAAATTCATTCAAAATTTGTTATTCAAAAGAAAAAGATCGTATATAAATGAATTAAATATTAGAAAAGTAAAAATTGTACTTATTTTATTTATAATACAAATATTTACTAAAAATTCAAAAAAATTTTTATGACCTAAGTCTATTACAATTAAAATTGCTAAGTCCGTTACCGAGATCGAGAGGAGGAATCGAGCGGTTGCGATTAATTTCATCAGGAGATGGACTGCGGAAAATTTGCTCCGAGATAATGCACAAGAAACCACTAATCGTTTTGTGCAATAGAACGCACGTAGATATTGCAAAACACCGAAATCTTCGTGATACAATTTTCCGTGTATGTGTGTGCATGTAAAATTTCCTTTTAACGGAAGACTAGTACAAGTGCGGAATAAGCTGAATAATGTGCTACACGGTTCTCATTCGTCAAGATATTCGTGCTTAACAGAGAGAGAAATTTATATAATACGCGCGCATCAAAAGCCCATCCGTTTATCTTCGTAATTGAGATTAAGCAGCTAAACTTGAAATTACATTACACAAATGGAACTAAAGACTTTTAAAATATGAAATCTGAAAAATTATGTAATTGCAAATTCGTAATTTTATCTCCTGTAAAAACTGTAAATTCAGATTTCTACATAATTAGATTTTATAATCAAATGAGACGACGTTTCATTCATACAAATTCATAAAATGTGAAATACTTTAGTTAAAAAAAAAAAAAAATATTCGTAAATTTAAAAAAATCTTTGAATAAAGAAAAAACAAAAATTTACTCTTAAATTCCATTCTGAACAAAATTCTTTTAAAATGTTATGTTCTGATTGTTGTATGTGTGCGTTACCAGCGTATTTTATAACATTACTAATCATTATTTTTTTACATGATTACAAAGAAGCTAAAGAAGCTTCCACTCGATGTTCACCAGCGCTTGCAGTACATGCCTCCTGCTGCTTGCACAACTAGTTGCTTAAGCACCCATCGCTCGTTACTCGAGTTAAATTTGTCACTTTAGTAAATCACATCTTCAATGTCATTATTCATTCAGCCACGCCGGAGGAGAATTAGAATAGAATGACCACGGCAGGTGATTACTCGAGTCAAGCGTGTGTCCGACATTATTTCATAAACATTGTCTGACTGATAGAGTCCACTTCTCCCGAGGCATTTCGCTATAGTACGTTGTTACCTCCGTCGGGATAATGTCACACTCGTCTTGTAAGAATTTATAACAGAGGCTCCCAATCGCGTGAGCAAGTAACTTTAGAAATTATTTGCATTTAAATTAAATATTAGTAAAACAAATAACCATGGATAAACGTAGCAAATAATCATAGATAAAAAATTATAGATAAATATAATATAAATCTGAAAAAAATTTTTAATTTTCCGCAAAGTGAACATTTATAATTATAAGATACTTAAAAGATAAAAAATGTAAAAGTATATAAAATCTTAATTTTACAAGAGAAAAAAGAGAAATCATATCGAAATTACGAATTACTGGTAAAGAAAATTTCACTTTCGAGATAAGTTGTAAGATAAATTTGCGAAAATATCTGTAAGCAAATTTACTTTTTAATGAAGTTATAGCAATATACGATTAATTACAAAAGTTGATAACTAAAATGTATCTATTTTTTTTCTCATTGCCTGTGATCAACGTAATTTATGATTACAATCAGAATAACGCGCAGAATAACGTTAATTCGCCAAAAAGTAGTCAATAACCAATAGGTTTTTAGCAGTTTGAGAGCCGTGACTGTCATGTAACGGAGAGAACGAAGGCCATATTCTCGGTAACTATATATAGATTTACTCTGAGGTGGCATGGACTGCAGTGTAAGCGCGCACACACGCACACACGCGCACACACGTACACACGCGCGCGCGCGCGCGCGCGCGCGCGCACACACACACACACACACACACACACACATATTATATATAATTATGTCTATGAAATATAGGTCGCTTCAAAATATCGCCACATCGCTGACGTAATATGTTCGTACCAAAATTCTATTTTATAACGATGAAACGTGTCCTTGATTTCATGCACTGATAAAACTTGTAACGGAATAGCGCCACACTTTATATTTAGCAAATCATATGAAACATAAAAGTAGAATACCAATCGAGTATTAATATTTTTTTACATTTTTTACACAAAAATTAATACTATTAAAAATTTATACAAATTAAATATAATGTTTTTTAATTAATTGCACGAGATAATTAAATAATAGATAAAATAATAGATAAAATCAGAAATCAAATAAATCAAGGAATAAAAATTAATTAAAAATCAATTTCATAAATTTGAGAAATAAAATTTTACTGCGAATCAATCTTATTTCGAATGAAAAAAGTTGCATCTTTGAAAAAGACAGTATGCCACTGACGTGCCACCACCACATGTCACCAGCGTGAAGTTTAAAGCTACCGTCAATGTATTTACGAGAATAGCAAAAAGTATTTATGCGTTGTGTGAACATGTGCAGGCCTCGCCCATGTTCGAACGACCGAACAACCGATTCGCCGAACCGCGCACCTTTCGCTTAAGAATCAAAACGAACCGCGACAACCACTACGACAACAAATAAACGCAACTATGTGGGCGTAGACATCGACGAGAGATCCCTTTTTCTCAGAGCGATCGTGCGCTACACAAGGATTCGTGAGAACAAGTGTGAATGAAAAATCGTCATTCAGCGCGCGTGATCGATTCAGCCGCGTGCGTTGCATTTAACATGCGTGATCTTGAAAATCATCGTCCTGACTGAAATCGTTCTACGCGAGAATTTTCGACGTGGAGTTCTGCATTTTAAATGACAAGTGTGACCGCGATAATCGGAAACTAATCGGTCCACTGAAAGATCGCACGCGAGATTAAAATTAATTGCAGCACATGAGGTGATCTATTTTCAATATCTCGATTTCGAATCAAAATATTAGGCAACAATATAGAGAAACAAATATATATCATATGACATCGCGCATATATGTGTGAAGATTTATTAGGGGGAGGATTTAAGGATTTACAAAACAAAGTATATGCAAAGTCAAGGATTTGTAGAATCAAAGCTTCGTAGAATTTATGGCATCAAGGAATAGAATCTATGGTAGTAAACAGCTGTAGCATTCCTAAAGCTATCCAGCTGGAATTAAGGATTTGTAAAACGCACGGGACTTATAAGATTTTACGAATTGTTATGGCTCCATATTTTAGTGATAAAAAACATATATATACAGAACTAAAAACCCATAAAATCAAAGATTTAACAAGTCGTACAAATTAGAAGTTCTATATTTAAGAAGTATACATCAGGATTTATATAATCTTGGAAAAAAGCTACAATTAAAATAAATTACAACTAAGACTTTAAAGATAAAACCGTTTATAATATAAATAAATCAAAATATAATATAAGACAGTCAATTAAATGAATTATATGTTATATATAATGTTTTAGCGTTTACTTTTATTATTTCATGCATGATTTAGCTTTATGTGTGCCATAGTACTCCCGTTGTCAGTTATTGTCGTAGGTTCAAAATCTTTTTCGTAATTTATGTTTTTATCGAAACTATGCTTATACTAAATTCGGAGGAAATAAAGAAAAAGAAGAGAAGATTTCTCCTGTGCTAGAAATTGCACCAGCAAATACGCGGAAACTTTGCTGCAATGATAACAAAACAATTTTTATTCTTCTTAGTAGAAAGCTGTGACCTGTAAAATAAGTGACAGGAAGTGCAGATTCAACGGAATTTCCGCTAGTTAAGTTTCGAGGCTAAAGCTCTTAATGACACTGTTTACGCTTTATGTGATCTAGTCACAGATGCAGGGACGTAGGAAGCTTCGTCGTTGAGAACAATACGAGCTATTAAAGCGAGAGTACAGGAAAATAAGAACATTGGAAAGTACATCTTACTTTTCTTTTTATATATAACTATATTAAAAAATATTAACAAATTAAAGTTGATATTATATTGAGCAATTTATCGCTCACAAATATTTGTATGCAAAAAATAAAAAAAAAACATTAATTATTAGAGAAATTTAATAGAAAATATAAATCAAGGAAACTTATTAGAATTATATAAATCTTTTGTCAAATCAGAATTGCCATTGCAATTATATGATCTCAAATATCAACCTCAATCTAATCACAACGAATATAACAAGAATACTTTTTAAGAACATACAATAGGTATGTTCTCGACATGTGATACACAATTCCGGTAATAGATGAGACAGACTTAGATGAATCACATATAGATGTGCATAACGGCCCCATTCCTAAGGACACATGCGGCCCTACAGGCAATTCCACTCCCCTAGATCATCACACCGTGTCTATCGTATTTCTGCGCTAATAGCAGTTGCGAGATTAGCAGCGTGAACAACACTTAACTGCGAAGGCTGTGATTATCCTCATTCAACGACGATTTCAACGTGGCCCGGTTTGGCAAGAAGTTCCGTTTACGTCTCGGTTCGCGCATCCACGACTGTGATTCATAAACTGTGCGAGGATCGTCAAAACATTCCTCTTTACACAAAAATCTTGTCATCATATGCATTTTTCCGTATTGGTCGAAGAAAAAAAAAGGATTTTTCCACAACCGGAGAATAATAAATTAGACAACCGCGAACTATAAATTAGATTGGCTCTAATGCCATAAAATCCGAGAGTAAATACTCGCGCATACAAATCCGCACAAACGTGACGGTCTATGTTTGGCTATTCGTAAATTCCAATTACCGAAGGACAACGAATTGTATGTGTTATTAATGGCAAATTCCACACACATATATTATGCCGCTCGACCGTTTATTATCATCGACAATTCAACGGAGTGTGGCGTAAGATTTTCTATAAGCTGTCCAAGAGAAATGTGCATTGCGAAATCCACGATTCTCGACTTATACCAGGTTGAGTGATACCAAGTTGTTTGATTTAGCCGATCGTGGATGTATTACCTCAACGTCATCGTCCATCCCGATAATGCACTTTCGATGCTCGCGTGAATCTCCGGCGAGAACAGACACACGATCGCTGTGCGTGCACGGCGTGTCTAAATTTGCCTGATCCAATGGCAAGGGGCCACTGATCTCCATCTCGTCGAAAATGAATTTCCTAGAAGCGTCATTCCGAATCGCGTAACCACGCATTACGTTACATCGTGCCGTTCGTACACGATCAAAAATAGATTTTCCGGATGGCCGGTATCTCCGTAAAGATTTCTCACCTTTCATAATGGCACTATAATAAAACGAGCTCTATTTGAAAAATATCGAAATCCAGTGCTAAAAATATGACACTGTCTTTTACTCAGTTCCAAAGTTCTAATCCAAAGTTGTAATTATATTAGGTGTAGTAAAAAGAAATCCATTATTTTTACTAAACCTAATATATGCGATTTCCCATTTTTTAAATTATTATAACTACAGATGTAAATTTATAAAAATAAAATAAAATTACTACAATCGTTACGTGAGAAACAAGCGCGGAAATTATTGTAGAAAGAAACATCATAAAAATGAAAATTATATTGAAAAGTTTAAAAAAAAAATCCATGTTCTTCCTTTGCATACTTGAAAAAATTGGAAAGAAAATCCATATAGCAGAGCTAAATGTTAAAAGAGCTACATTAATTGTTTAGAAGATAAAAAAGGTACACCCACTGTCCCTCTCTTTTTAGGTCATCAGGATGATCCTTTCTAAACAAAAAAGGCGAGATGAATGCGCCGACGATGGCAAGGACGATTCGCGTGGGTGGTTTTACGTGTGTGCGTGTGTTGATTTAACGATCGCGGCTTTTGCCAATGTGAAAAGAGGAAGGTTTGTCGTGTAATAATGGATTAGGCCATCTTTCAAGTCGACCCGCGCATCTATCTTGATAAAACTCTACATAATCGCAATATGATAACGGGACCGATTTATGAGCAATTTGACCTTACGAATTACTTCAAGTAAGATACTAATCTTGTGCATTAATACACCGTTTAAACATTATGATATACATGAAGGCTAAAATTTGATACATTTGCCAAATATGTTAAAGTCGCGAGATAAACCATTGATTAGAATTGTATACGTTAATTTTGTAAGACAGACACAGTTTTGGATAAATAATTTCATCTGTACTGTTATTACTTCTTTCTGTCACAATAAAATAGACTAAAAATTATTCCTAAAGTTTATATTATTATTAATATAATAAGAGCAAAAGAAAAAAATTAATAAATAATAATGAAACACATATTGTATTATCCGACGTGGTGAAAGTCAGATATTCGTTACTCTTGCAAATTTGCTTAAAAACTAATGTATTCTACCACGATATGGATTACCATCTTCCTGCGTTTTTTCTCACTTTTTTTATTAATGGACTCTCAACAATTTTACTGATATAACTGACAAGAGTATTACTTTTTTACTACTTTGATTTCCGATATTACTCGCAGCGCAAAAATGAAGAATACGTATTTTAGAATTATAAGTTTTGCAATATTATATATATTTGTTTTATAACGATGTTTGAATAAGTTTACCGCAACATTGAGAATGACTCGAGCGGAGTCGAAACGTATGTTTTTGTCCTTTGTAATTGTTATATG
The DNA here is from genome assembly GCA_017607525.1 of Pseudoatta argentina. Classification (NCBI taxonomy): domain Eukaryota; kingdom Metazoa; phylum Arthropoda; class Insecta; order Hymenoptera; family Formicidae; genus Pseudoatta; species Pseudoatta argentina. The sequence continues at coordinate 754,204 of JAANIA010001671.1, forward strand.
AATTTTATGATTTAAATTAAACTTCTTTGCTACATTATTGGCCTTTCTTTTGCCTATATTAAAAAGAAAAAACACTTTCACTGGAAAATCAGGAAGAGTTCTGGACAACTTGAAATTTCTATAAAAATTCTATCCAAAGATATTAAAACCCAAATCAATTTTAATTGGAATAAAAAAATATCAGTAACAAAACTGTAAAATTTCATATCTTCGAATTAGACACTTGCCGGACACTCGTTGAAAAAAAATTAATACTTATCATCAATTATGTCCAAATTTTGGAAATGGAAATTCCACAGAGTAAGAATTTCTCAGACAATTTTTATCTTACGTATAACTTTTACGTAACACTATACATTTCTAACGAAACAGTCGGAGAAAATCGATTAAGAATGTAATACTGACAGTGGAAAATTGGACGAATGCGCGGTGAAGTCTTCCGTTCAGTCGATCCCGAGTGATATTGTTATTTTGCAATAGCTCACGCAGCTGCAGTGCGCAACGCACACCGGTATCTTCTTAAAGACGCAATAAATTTCTATCTGCTTTCTAGACAAGCGTAAAGCAACTATTTAATGTCACGCACAATGTATTACAGCCAGAGTACGTTGCAGCCGGAGGGTTTAACGACCCGCGATTTTCCGGCGATGGTGTAGAAGAAAAAAAAAGAGAAGTTATCGGGCGTTTACAACGTTTGCGTACCTATCACGATTATTATCGCACTAGATCTCGTCATTGAAAGTATCGCGGCATTTTCAAACGAGCCCGAGGTCGGTGCGTCGGCATTGAGACGATAAAGTTGGCCGTGGAAATTAAGAAGGATCGTAGCGGTAAATGCTTCCCGTCGATAAAGTCTGGCCAGAACTTATCGCACCTACGGCCTTGTATTTTTTTCCTGATACTTTCTTTACGACTGTTTACGACCAAGAACCGACTGTTTCTCTCGTTTACGAGTAATAGATTCCGAAGTAATCGTTACGTAAAGCGAAGGCAAAACTCGGCACCGTACAAATATTTGCCGTTTGAGAATGGCGAGTGTGAAAAAAATTCCCGATGAGTTTCAACTCTTAAACGAGCCAACGTTTAGAGCAAACGATGGACGAACTAACTAACTGATGCTGCGTGCATGGAATTTGGGAGCTCGTTAATGACATGCAAATTTTATGCACGCGTTAAAAGAAAGCACTATCAATGGCGAAGGGTATTCTGCGTATACATTCTGACTTCGTTTATGCTCTATTTCATCATCAATGCCGCGAGAAATAATCGGTACTCTGTAGAAACATATTATTATCTTAAACGGAGACGAGAATCGACCGAGAATGAAATACTCGTCTGCGTATTTAAAAGCGTTTCGATTTCCACCCTGTAATATTTAATAATATACTAATAAACGTTATATATGACATCTGCTTCATATTTGCAATTGTCATGGACTTTGTGACACATGAATCACAAGCCAGAAAATAAATACATTTAATTGTAATCTTCAGAGTAGAATACGAGATTCCTGACATTGTTGAATATAAAATTTTATTACAACTGAGCTGCATTGTATTACTAATTTAATTTAATTTTAATGCATTCTCCAAACACTTTCACGTTACATAAACATTTTCATTGAATATAATGCGATGTAACGTTTAATTTTCATCTTTGATATTATGATATGATGTTACGATACGCTCTTAGTATAAGAACGTGATATGATCTCGACTAACGCAGGAAGAAAGAGAAAGCCTATCGAGTCTACACGAGCGTAAAATAAAAAGTACAGGAATTCATACAAAGCTAGTGCGATGATTCGTATGCGCAATTTTGTTAAATGTCATCCTCAATTCCATATCCTTCTTGCTTATTTTCCAAATAAAAAAAATATATATATATATATATATATAAAAGTATATGCACACATTGAAAATCAGTCTTTCACATCCGCGAATAATTAACTCACTGACACGAAATGCTCGTGGTAACAATCTTCATTTGTCTCACGTTTTGGAACAAAAAAAAAGAAAGGTTCGTGCGTGAAAGCAACTTTGTATCGGAGCATGGCGATTCTTTATGCAGCGGTGAGCTCAGAGAATGCGATCTGCGACAAGATGCGATGACAAAGTGCGCATAAATCGACGTGAGAAATCTGTTTGGCAGACGCTGATTTTAATTGCCCGCTAGCACAAATTCCGCGGTGCGCGTCGCGAGATATTTTCACGAGAATTCTCTCGTAAAGTATACATGCGTACAAATGTGCGCATATACATATAGAGTTACAAACATATCTGGCACGCGTCTTAGTAATTGTCGTCGGTATTCACGATTAATTGTGCCGGTGTTCATCGTGCGGTCTCGTTGCGGGACGCCGATTTAATTGGCCGACGCCTATTAAAATCCTGCCGATGACTAATCTCCCCGACAACGCTCACTTTCGTAATACGAATGCTTATAGAGACACGCGTGTGCGTGCTCCAAAAATGGCGCTGGAATCCCGATTCGCGCGCCACATAAACTCGATTCTCATGAGGTATTCGATACCCTTCTCATTGTGTCATCGAGATCCGTGATTGCCTCATTTTATAACACGAGTCTCTTCTCATTTCTTCAAGGGATAATTGTTCACTGAATTTTCCTGTCAGTTGCCGAATTTAATCTTCGCGATCAATCGGGTCACCTCTCTTCTTCGGGAAAAAAGAAGTGGGAGAAAAGCAAGTGAAAATTAATACCGTAAGATTAGAAAAGGAATCTGTAAAATCATTGAAATAAATGTAATTAATTAACACGAGGATATTTTGCAGCTTCTTCAGTCTTAGAATTCCCAAGACATTTTCATTATTTCCATTTTGTCGGCTGACATTACAAACATGCCTTCTTACGCGGAATACAAAATGCAAGAGATAATTGAAAAAAAATATATCGCGTTCGAGAACACTGATATATATACAGTCGCGGTGGAATAATTAAAGTCCCGGTTGACAGAAATATTTATAGGAGAAATGTAGCGATGAAATTTGAATTAGAGAGTACAATTTCACAATTATGAAATAATTGCTCTAACGAGCGCATATGATTATGCGAGACGGAGAGATGGGTGTGTTTAATAATTATATCGGTACTTTCGAGCGTTTCGCCTGTGAGAGATATTAATCGCTTTCAATCTCCACGTTATTCACGATTCTAGCAAAGAGATTCTAATCCCATTGAAATAAATATTGTATGAGTTATTCAGTTTACGCTACTTATATACTGTCTATATGCTGTCGATGAAACTCGATGATAAAAGTTAATGATATTGCAAATACTGCAAATTTTTTCTCGCAGAATCATATTTCACGTATTTCGATATTAACGGCGTGAGTAATTAATAAATTTTCGGCAGACACGACAAGTAAGTACAAAACATTGGGCAATTAGAAAGACATAAATTAATACAATTAGTGCAGTTTGTCGAATAATATGTTTCTCATTAATATGTTTCTCAAAATGCGACAAATTTTGACACACGTATAAAAAATATCGTTTTCTTTTTCATTGAAATAAATTGATAGATTATTAAATCATTTCTATATACTTAAAAATGCAAAGAGATTCTCACATTTCAATTTTCATGGTATAATTATTATCTTAATTATCATTCAGTACGAATATGTTTGATACATTGCGATTGGAAGGCGAATGCGCGCCCACATGCATAAGCAAGGTAACATTATACATGTATGGTGTAGTAAAGATAAAATGAATATAGAGCGAACTCGATACGGCGAATGAACTGGTGGGACACGCAAAGGTGAATTAGGATACCGGAGGATACCGTTACGATAATGGTGAAAGTAGAGACATCCCACTTGTGCTGAGCTTCACTGTGCGTCAGCATGCGGTTCGAAGATTAGCATAATTATTGCAATTTCGCGTAAAGATATCTCGCGGTTGTCTCATTCGGGAAGGGCCATTGTACCTACTTGTTCTCTATAAAATATTCTTATTCAGAATAATCTTTAATAGTTCTTTAATAAAGCTTCAACAATATGCGGAGAAAAACAACGATAGCGAATAAAAAAATCTTAATCATAAAAATAAATGTTCTTATATTTATTAAGATATATTTTTAGATATCTTTAAAACTAAAGAGCAACTAAAATTAATTAATTACGAGCAAGTGCTTATTGTACTTAAGAACATAGTGATATAATAGCGCGATGTCTCATTAATTTATTTGCCGATAATATTTTTTATCAATTTCATCTTTTATTCTTTTGAGGTTGAGTTTATATCACCGTCACGAACTAATTTTCCGAATGCACTCACGTGCGTGTATCATCGCCCGCAATTGAAACGGAGGAAAACGCGTAATTAGCATGAGACTTTGGCTCGGTCGTCGTAGCTCGTCAACGTCTCGCCTACCTACTTTTTCCAGCACTGGAGCCCCAAATGCGATCATACGAGGATATGAAATCGATGTCAACGCCCTCGCGAAATTGATCGATCGCAGAAATACGAATGTCACCGTTGTTCCTGCAAGCTTTCGAGTGATATCATCGACGATGATGATCGAAAACGTGGGCGAGAGTACCGTTTATGCTTGAACGAAAAGACAAGTCCCTATTAGAGGAATTATTGTAAAGAATGATATGTAATGTATATATAGAAAATTTATTTAAATTGGCTTACTAAATTAAACTTATAAAAAATTATAAAATGACATATATCGTATTAGAGAGTGATTGTCTCTCTGGTTATTGCAAGATAAAAATCGAAAGACACTTTGTACTCGATACCAATAATGGTTGCTAACAAACCGCAATAATCGAGAAATAAAGTTCTAAACACTTCAGAGAAACAACACTGATTAATTCATAATATAAATACTGTAAATGCTACTGGAAGCTTATTTTTCCCGTTAAAACGGTTAAATCTGCGTTGACCTTTCCATCTAGCGTAACGAGATCTAAGATTTTTAAAAGATAAGGGGCTACCGTATACCGACTAAGAAATTGTCATTTATAACGTGATAATAATAGAACATGAGATAATCCTTCATTCTAAATTCATATCTACCTTTAATGTTTTCGTACCATTAGAAATAAAATGGCCTGATCGTGAAAGAATTATTGATTCGTAAAACATAATTGAAGAAGAATAGAACATCGAAGTTTAACTATGCCTGAAACTTGAGAATGAGAACGAATAAATTGCGATCAGATGGTATATATAAAGAAAACATAAAAAAATCTCAGATATTTTTTTTTCTGAAATACAGGCATAATGACTGATCATAAATTTTATAATTTCAATGTTTTTTAAGTTCTCCTTCTAACAGAATGTCGTAACACTTAACTATTAATCATTTGCAATGGATACTCATTAAATCATACAAGCGTTCGGATTCGGAAACATAATAATTCATATAAGAATCGATTGTGCGAATAATAAAGTTTCAAAAATATCGGCGCGTCGGGAATGCGGATCCGCAACAAGAACTGTGCATTCGGGATAAATGAAATGGCATACCGGGTTCGCGATCGACCGAGATAATCGAACGCTCCTCTAACGGTGCTGCGTTCGCAGATTTACGCACCATCCAGCCAACCTGTCAACCGTCTTTATCAGGACAAACTCTATATCTTTATCTCGCGGCATCTCTTATCACTCTATCTCGTGCAGACGCGCACTGCTAACGGTGCGTTATAAAGAGGCACTAACTTATTGTTAATTATACTATACTATTTTATTCTCATTTTATTCTCATTTTATTTACAGTATCTATATCATTAGAAACTATTTCAATGTCAAAATAGTTCATTGATATGTATACATTGAGAAAGAATACCTGCTCGAGATGCAGGTATATCAAAATAAAAATCAATATTCGATTATTATGTCTGTATTTAAAATTTTCTTCTTTTATATCTCTTCCTCGAATACATCATTTATTCAGAACGTATCGAAATTTATTCGTGATTCTCAAGTTTTTACTATGAGAGTTTTTACTATGAATTTTACTCTTACTATACATACTGTAGTATTATTTACAATGATTATATTGCGTTGCGGTCCAATAAAGGTTTGAAATTGCAAAAAATATAAATTGTTTTACATTACGTATCAATCTTAAATCATTGGAAAATCGTGTAACGTAAATATGCAGGAAACGAGGGATCTCTTATCTACCACATGTAAAATACAATGTTGCAGCTGCGATCTCTCGATGGCGCGAGGAAAGAGGAAAATCTACCGGGATAGTAATTCATCGGTGGACGTATAAGAGGCACATGGTGAGCAAGGCGTGGTGGACATTACAATTTCCGCGAGAGTAATTTCGATCCGGACTGGTTGAGGAAAGAATTACGCTCTCAGAATCGGTGTATCAGACCAATCTATAGGCGAGCACGTGCCTGTTCCAGAAACTGTATCCACTGCGGCACGATAAATCTCGCGAGCGAATTTTCGCAAGGATGAAGCGCCCGCTGTCAGTCTGACGTTAGTCATTCTATTATGCCCCTCTGTTAACCGTGATGAAAGAAGATACATCGCGGTGAATCCAGTATGATACGCAAGTCTTTACACTAACAATAAATCCGAGATGTATGTACACTTATAAAATGAAAGAGTAATCACACGGAACAGGCAAGAAGAAAAAGTAAATTTCACTCCTTGTTCGTAAAAGACGATTTCTTAGCAATCGTGCGTACAACATCAATCAAATTTAATTTTCAGATTTCATTAAAATTTTTGTAGGAAAAAAAAATGCCTGGTATTATCAAGTAAACAATTTAATTAATTAATTAACAATTAAAAATGTTATCATCTATTTAAGTAATATAAGATAAACATTCATTAAAATTAAAGGAAAATAAATAACTATTTTGCCATTCTCTGAACAAAAAGACTTAATTTCAACGTTACCTTCTCGTATTACAGAAGCTAATGATTGATGGAAACACATGTTTCAAAGGATTCGCAAATTTACCTTTGATACCGCGCCATAAATCCAAGCTTACGGTTATTCCAATAAAGCGATTTCTCTTTAATCGATTTCGATTGAAACCCGTGTGATCGATGCGCGTGTCCTGAAGTTTGCGAACTTTCGGGAAACATAATTAATTCAACGAGAGAAATTAACCGCATTCTGATCAGGCTCGCCTCTTANTTCCGATCGTCATTGATTGTGCACGAGAGAGCCGCTCCCGGACATGCGGATAATCACACAGGCGAATTTTCGTAAATGCCAGTAATCGATACGACCGTACGTAGACATTACTCGACATTCCGCACGATTACGGCATTACCGTATCACTTTTTTCCTCGCTGTGCCGCACCGAAACACACGCGGAGAACTAACCAAATGCTCGTAGCAATTACTCACTCGGCTCGCGAACCTCGATCAGCTGTAGATCGATAACAAAGGTTATCCACGCCATCGATCCCGCTGTTATTACGTTATTATTATCCCCGTCTCCGGCTTACGTTGCACCGCACACGGGAAGATAAAAAATGCAATGCGGGCGCACTTATCCCCGGATGAACAATTGCATGGCTGCGCTAAACTATCGTTCGGTTATCTCCTCTCTCGGGATACCAGATAGAGAGAAAGAGAGAAAGTGTATGTGTGCGCGCACATTAATTCGCGGAAGTTTAATCTTCGTGAGCAGAAATCAAATGAGATTATAATAATCAAGTTAGGATATTAATAATCACAATAATTAATTTTCCTGGTACTGATTTAATCGATGGGCACGCCTTCTCGATGACATACGATTCTGATTGAAAAATTCTACAACGCGTTCTATTTTTATTTGCGCAAGAAACTTAAACATCTTGGAAATTATCTTATATGATCATGCATACCGACACCGCGTGTGAGAAATATTAAAAGCATATAAGTAGAGACACGTTACAAAATACGTCAAATTAATATATCATAATACCGTTCATTCATTTTATCAAAAACAATACACTTTAGCTGTGGAAAAAATTGCAACATTTTTCACAAAATAAAACAATAAAAAAAAATTTCTTAACTCGTGAATTTCTAGCTAATGTTTTAATTCCCGAATAGTTCCTTTAAGAATCTTGTTGAGTGCAAGAAATGTGTAATACAAAAGTGTAATTAAAAAAAGATCTTTATTTCTTCGTGATTATTAAGATTACAATATTAAGATGCTGTGCGATATTACCGCGATAACTTTAACGGGTCGACGACTGACTCCGAGAGTTGAGTGAGACAAATGGTGTTTTATTTATCGCACTTCGCCGAGGCGACGCCTAATAATTCACAAATGAGTCACTTAATCCCTCGACTGGCATCATATGTGGCCATTCGCTCTCTCGCGGCACGCAACGCCCGTTCCACTTCCTCGTGTCATATTTTTCACGAACGCACATATCGAGAAGGATATTAAAGAAACATTGGCGATAGAATATCACGGAGAATCTCGTCTGGCGCCTTCCTTACGACCTGCGGTTTGCTTGGTCATATTTCAATCATACGACCAACCAATTTCCAAGATGGAAAAAGAGATGGAATGAAACGCGGCATTTTGTTTCCGTGCGTACGCGACGAATCGCGAAGAGAGAACGTCGCGTTTATTCGTTCTCACACACCCCCTCAATCGAGAAGATAATAAGGCAACGTTAATTATAATGAACTTAATAGCTCGTGCGGCGTAAATTTATGGATTTGACGAAAAACTCTCCCGCGGCGCGGAAAACGCGCAAAAGGAACACCGACGCGAAAGGAAAAATGAATCACCGTGTCGGTGACCTGGTGCCACAATTTTACTTCTCGAAGCACAAGATTGATCTCATTCGTGCTTGGTAACGCCCATACACAACGCATAAGGTACACGTACCGAAACAATCACTCAGGGATACGGGTGAGTTTCACGACAAATAAATTATCCGATTAAAACCGATTAAAACGTTCGTGAAGCGAGTCGTTCCTCACTTTGCCGAGAAACAAAGTAAGCCATTGACTCTAGACAATGCAATGGATATTTGCATAAATATGTGAACGGCCTGTGCTATACGAAGACGACATCGTATGCACAATAAAATAATATTACGGAACGCCGACGATTTCCGCGGAATAAGTCGGGACTCGACGTGAAGACGGCAATAAGTGTGAAAGAAACAGAAACTGGAAATTAATGTGCATGAAAAAGCACACTGTATTATACGCAAAGAACAATTTATCATTCAAAATCGTAGTTGTGTAGCGTCCCAATCTTATTTTCATTTCCCGATCCTCGGAGGTTGCTGCTACAAGTGACTTCTGCACTTTGCAAAACGACATACAAGTAATACGATAGATTTTGGAAAAGCAATAGGCAGGTGTAAATCACGGGACAACTATGAATATATTACTTTCTCTCACGCAAGCAGCTTCGGCCTTTACACAGCTATGAATTGTCCACGTGAACACGCGGTTGGCGCAACTCGGCTCGAAATGAAATTTACATTATAATATGCACGGTAGCGCATTTAGTCGTAGACGAGGTGTCGTCGTGAGCGAGGTGTCGTTGCGCAACACACCTTAAATTCGCAGAAACACTCGGGCAAGCCGGTGTGTAACGATGATGTACGTTTAAGTTACAGTCGATTAGATTGCGGACGGCAATGATTTTTCTTTTTGCGGTGAACGGAAAGAACGGACGGACGGATGGACGATGCGTCGGCACACACATGATACAATGGTAAGCAGATTTGCATAAAAATACCTGCAACCGCTGCATAATGCGCAGCCGTGCGGCATACCTCGAAGGACCTTGACGAGGTGAGACCTTCCTGACGTCAACAGCTGCGCTGTATGCGAGAGTGTGTGCGTGCCTACGCACTTTTACGATCGTGTCTCTCGCCTTCTGTGATTGCGGCGCCGAGCGGTACCCAAAAACGGAAAGCGCAATCCAAAACCGATGGATTATTCAGAGATATGTGTTTTTTCATTTATGTGTTTTATTAAAGTAAATAAAAATACAATAAAGTTTCGCACAAATTACTGAGAGATATGAAAAGATAGAAAGTACTATTCAAACGGCAGACGTGTCGTGTCAAGCGACAAAAAATAAGTTCAATCAACATGATTCTCGAGAAATTGAATTGACATAAAATTGCGTAAATCATGAGATAATAAAATTAAGA
>JAANIA010001671.1:764396-781504 GCA_017607525.1 Pseudoatta argentina
AAAAAAAAAGACTATAATAATAGCACTGTTCAATATAAAGAAATTAGAATGATTAGATCGTCAAGAGATTATATTGGTACACACTTCTTTTTATGCTGTGCATTGTTAAGATAAATGGCATACGAAATGCTGACATCGACTAGGTCGAAACGAACAACGACGTTAACGAATCGTGATAGACTAGAACGATTATGATCTTTAGTAGATATACTCACTGATACACATGTTTCTTTCGCGCAAGGATCTACTGTGAAGTCATAAGTGGCACATAGAATAATAAAACTTCCCACGAGATTACAGCCGCACGTTGCGCGAAGCGTATCGCGCATCCTTGTGCTTCTTCCCAGAGATACGCCAAGCATTCGCGACAGGCAGCACGTGATTCAATAATCGAGAGACTCGTCGTTCGTGAGGAATACCACGTATCTTACATCCTGTTACCGCGATCGTGTCCTAGGAGTCAATGTGTCACGAGTATCTTCTTCGTTCAATTGCGCAATTCGTTAAGTAATCGCAAATTAAAAACAATTCTTCAAGATAATCTGCAGATTCAAATCGATCCAACCTTAACCTATCGCAAGCTAAAGTTTAAAAAGTTATCCTTTTATTGAGACTTTAGATGCAAAATAAATCACGAGGGACAATCTGGTAATAATGTTAATAATTTTAACGATATGAAAAATGAGCGTTTTAGGCAGGAAAAACGATATACGAGTCGGATATTATTTCGACGAGCGAGATATAATTAACGTTTTTCTTTTTCTCACTCGAGAGACACTTTCTCTCACCATAACGCAGTCTTTTCTCACTTTTTTTTTTTTTTTTCCCGTTTCCATCGCAGTGTAGTCTGGCCTTCTCTCTGCCTGAAAGCAGCATGTATTGCGCGCGAGCGAGGTGCAAGGCAACATCGAAAATAGCCACTCGACGATCTACCACAAAACCGCAGGGAAAAGCTAACTGACTCCTCCCTCCCCTCCCCTCCTGTTCCCCTGAATTTCTAACGACCGGCGCATACACGTAGCCGGGGTCGATACTCCAGTATTCCAATACCGGTGGCATGGCGGTTCGAGTATACCGATCAACTCGTCCTTGACGTGCCACGACGACGACACATGCGTCTCTCAACATGGGGAGAGATTGACGACCGCATCGACAAATGGGTGCCGACCGCGTTCCTAAGTGTCTGTCCTGGGTGTTCTTCGCTCATGCACGACGGATGAAGATCGATGTGTAAAATCGGAAAACGCAGTTGACGATTGAGGCGTCAATCCTCGAACACTTACTCACGAAAGATTACTCACGGAACCTGCGATCGAATATCTGCCGCACGCGGTAATTGCCTTGAAGAATAAATTAGACATGCAATATGAAATTATCAGGTATCCACCATAAAGGAGAAAAATCATTGTCAGATTTCAATCGAGAAATATCCTTGGATATTAACTCCGAAAATCGATAATTCTGTTCAGTATCAGTGTATAGATTGTGTATAGATTTAAGAATTATATTTATCTTACTGTCTATTTATCTTACTGTCTTGCCTTGAAGAATAAATTAGACACGCAACATGAAATTATCAGGTATCCACCATAAAGGAGAAAAATCATTGTCAGATTTCAATCGAGAAATATCCTTACTGTCTATAAATAAAGGAATACTTTCATTAATATTTCGATGCATTAATCCAAATCAGCATTTCTTGTTCAGTATTTAATGTTATAAATAATACAATCATGCTAAAATAATCATGCATATCAGTATTTGGTTAACTTACGCAATCATTACACCATTCATCTGCTTGAACAAACCATGCAATGCGCATTGTAAAATCTGCGCATATAAAGGCTAGTTTGCAAAATTATCGCTTTGCAGTCAGGTTGTAAAATATATTGTAATGCTGTTCGCGCTATAATATATATGTGCTATGAGCGATGGAAAGTTGCTTTTAATTGCCTGCACAAACACACAACGTCGCAAATAAAATACGATCATGATAACTCATTGCAAGTATCATTGCACATGAGGAAGTATGAAGAAGAATGAAAGACGATCGTATTGCGTATATCTCTAATGAGACGGGCATAATCGCAAAGATAATATAATGACGCATCAACCAGTGACTTATATGAGAGTTTTTTTTTTTTTAATTAAATTATATATTTCGACAGATTCCAAGCCTTTATTAGCGATTTCAAGAGTTCATCGAATAATCACTATCAATGTATGCCAAGGTATGCGTGTTAAAATGTGTGTCACTTCATCAGTGAGTTACGGCTGAGAACTTTCTATTTACACGTTATCAATTGAACCAATTTATATTATCGCTTTCGTAAAAATGTATTGAAAACACAAAAGATATTCGATAAATTAAGAAACGACAACAGTATAATTGGGCATTCCTCTCTCTCCGTAATTACATTTATAAAAATTTTTATAAATTGTAAAATCTAAAAAATTTTAATAATTGCACAAATTAAAAAAATCTAAATATTCCTGAATATGATAGTTAAAAGATCTAAGAATTTCGTGTTCGAAAAAGAGTTAAGAATTTGAAGGATCAAAGGAGCTTCAAACCTAAGGAAATCCAAGAACCTGTGTTGGTGTTAAAATCTTGGGATTAAAATTCCAAAGATTCAACGACTTGAACACAAGTCTCTCATTCTCTTTCTCGTCTTTCTCCTCTGATTTACAGAATCATTTAAATAATAATAGATTCTTATCTCACAAATAAAAAAATCAATTTATATAAAAATAAATCATATATCCGTAATTTATTCTAATAATATAAAACCTCTTGAGAACCTCATATTCAAAGAAGAGAAATTCATTTGTTGTACCACGTGTAAACGATAATAATGTTTACGCGCGGTCAATTCTATTCATTGGTATTATTTTCCTGCTGTTATATACCTGCTGTTCTTCGCAACTCATAATTTCGAAAAAGATTTTTAACACATAAGACGCGCGTCCACCTATACCTTTCACGTACGAACATGCGGCAATCTCACGATTCTATGCACGATTAAGATTCTCGTGCAAGATTCTCGTGAATCGGTGCATGATTAAGTATAGCTACGGTGTCATTATCTCCATTGATATTTCTATCGAATGAAAGAAAGAGAGAGTTTGTTTTTTCTAATATTACGGCTGAATTACGAATGAGGTCAAATTTGCAGATATTATAGATAATTAACGTACGTGTGCATGTGTCGCACAAGTCAGAAATTCGCCAATGCTATCATATTTACTTATATAATAAATCATATTGCTTGATTAGTGGTCGTAAGACTTCTTATTAAATACATTTTAAATTTTTATTGAAATATATTCGTCACTTTTCTTTTTATCATCACATGGATTGAAACTATTCAAAAATCAAATATAAACGAAGTGTATATTAGAGAGGACAGAATTTTCTTTTTTAATTAGAGTGAAAATGCTCATATATTTTCAAAACAAATTAACAAAGTCGTGACTTATTTCGAGCTTATAATTAAATTTACTTTAAATTAATACAATTAACAATGTAAATACTGTATAATAATCTAACAATAATCTTATAATAATCTACAATTAATAAAATAATATAAAAAATATATAAAATTACAAACGTTTCGGCTTCTTCAGTGTATAAAGTAAAAATATACTATTAAATTAACGAACCAATTAGATAGCACCTTTTCTCCTTTTTTAAAACGTTTTCGCTAAAGTATTGCTGTAATATCTAAAAATTTAGCTAGATGCAGAAAATAATTTTGTTGGAGCATCAAGATAATTACGTAGGAATCTCAAGCTAGATGAGCAATGCTGCAAAAAGTTTTGACATTCTAGCAACTAGTTGAGCATCCTACATAATTATTTTGATAGACCAACAAAATTATTATATTTTCAGATTTATATCCAGTTAAATTTGTAGATATCAAAGCAAAACCGTCCTTTCCTTGTACTATTTACAAGACAATTAAAATGCAAATTTTTTTAGGTATTGTTATGTCAATTGTAATTGGATGACGTGTTGTTTCATAGAAATTATAAATACCTTTTACTGTGAAAAAAAAGAAACAATCTGCGAAGTGAAATAGTGTATGCCTTGTATAACCATAGTCATTACGACATTATTGATATTCTTTCCCGTAATAGAGACGATTTTCCAAAGATTATACTGATGAGTCGTGAGAGAACCTTGACTCTCTCCCGCGTCGTCTCTCAACCGTCTATCATCGTTACGTAGAACAACCACGACGTGAACATACGATATGTATACGTCGATTGCGAAATCACGAATGCGTTAGGAGTGCAGAACGCGGTACGCGGAATATTTTCTCAAAGCGGAGATAAAGAACTTTGTGAATAAAGCATCGGCATCGATTGTTGCTTGTAGGGTAGGACATCCAAAAAGAAACAAACTCGCTCACGAATGTGTCGCGCGATGAGAGTTTAGATGCGCTTTTAAGATTTAACTCTCTTTCTTTTNGACATCCAAAAAGAAACAAACTCGCTCACGAATGTGTCGCGCGATGAGAGTTTAGATGCGCTTTTAAGATTTTTCTCTCTTTCTCCCCCCCCCCCCCCCCTCTCTCTCTCTCTCTCTCTTTTACGCTGCCGGGAGATTGCGGAACGACGGACCTATATACGTGTGTCGGCAGTATTGCGACATCGCTAATGCATCGTGAGTGCAGAATGCAGCCGTGGATGCACTGCTAAACTACCATGGTAAAAGACGAATAGCGAGTATACGGAGAATCTACTCCCTCAAACAGAAGTTCGAGATGCCAATGCGAATTTTTAGCGTTCATAGGATCGTGCATTACAATAGCGACGCGTGGACAATACGCAAATAACAATTTATATGGCTATGGTGTCTTTGTGATAAATACAAAAATCAGTCACATTCATATATTAGATAAAATAATAAAATTGGCATAACACGTAGGTACACTGCTATAAAAATGATTGTAGATTTTGGTAAAACATCGTATCTAAGAATAAAAGAATACAATAAGAATATAATACAAAGATATGATATGTATCTATCAATCGCATGCGACCATAATTAATTTAATATCCAGTTTAATTATCAGATTTATGTTTTCATTTAAAATATTTACGAAAAACTTCATTCAAATAAATATTTTTGAAACAAACTTTCATTATGCAGTGCAGAAAGGAAACATGTAATGCATATAGATCGTTGACTATAAGTATTCTGCTAGAATGCTCGCGGAATAATAAAGGAAACAGGAAAAGAGAGTTTTGGAATTTATGACTCTATCCTAGTAATACTTAAGGAATACAATCGATATATATCTTGACAGCATTCATTTGTATATTTACATTGTAACAGATGTAATTACGGAAATATCTTTGCCAAGTATTTTTCATTATGTACCTGACCTAAAAGTCCACACACCATTAAATTACAAAATGCTTGTTATTTATTTCTGTTAGTTGCCTCTATCTTGATGGCATACATTTTAATTGTTTTTTAACGAGCTTTAAAGGGATCTATCTATTCTATCTTTCAATCGTGTGCAAAACAAAAATGTTCTCAGTCAGTCATTTTTAACTATTTCGAAGCTTTAAAGGATTCAACTTCGTATTTAAAAATATTGTCACAACATATTATACATATATCGCAAAAGAGATTTCACAGCAATCACAATCGCCCTAATAACACGAAAAATGTATTATCACCATCGATTTATTCTACTGAAGAAACGCGAGAAATACTTGTATGCGAAAAATTTCTGACGGAATCCCGCGACAGGAAAGAGTACAATCATACGTCGATAGCCGGTATTGCAAAATCACTAATGCATGGAATTGTGCAGAACTACACCGCGGATACAACGAGAAACACAAGCGGTGAATCCTCTTTTGCGTGTACCTATATCAAGCATCATTCCCTGTCACTAAGAGACAATACGGCGATGGCGATTGTCTCACGTACATATCGCTTGCATTTTCTCATGTGATGTTTGATCACTGTCGTATAAACGCTTTCAGTGAACAACACGTAGTTCCTAACGACACTCCAAGGTTTTGTTCTTTTTTTTTTCTCCTCTCGTAACTACTCTTTCCCGATGTAATTCCATGCACGCTTTACTAACCATCTCCCAGGAAAACGCGTGGCCTCTTTTTTTCAACGTTTCTATTCGCGACTGCTAATTTTTATCTCTTAACGAGCGCGCGAAGGCGATATATTATTACACACAGAATGGCTCTCACGATAAATTATAAATATATATACGTACATTATTATACAAGAGTGCGAAAACCGACTAAAAGCAGTAACATTTTTCATTGCGCTTTAACTCGGCCGTTGAACTCGACGGGAAAAAAAAATCTCGTTACACGCGTTTGCGTGCACCACGCACCGGAAATTTATCGAACTCCATTACGAAGTAATACGCAGAAGTCTTTACGATTGAAGATAACACGGGCGTAATTCAATAATGCGCCAGCAAGCGGCAACCATATGAGGTTATCGATTATCTTACATTTTTTACGAATGAGATGCTAAAAGAATATTTCTTTTAGCTATATTATTTAATAATTCTTACGATTATTTACGAGTAAAAAGTATTCTAATAGTCTCTGAGACTTAACGGATGGACATGGCTTAAGATCTTTTTCTCTCCGCGAAAATCCCAAACTGGCAACTTGAGAATTCTTATGATCATTATGTTCAGGGAACGAAGTTATTCATTTCGAGCGGGTGTAGATAGACGAAGAAGGGATAAATAATTTGCGAGATAAACGGACACATCGCCGATTCACCGCTGGAATCTGAGGAATCCCGACGCAGGAGCCAGGTAGTCTCTCGCACGCGATTCTGTCTTACAATAAATACCTCAGCACACCCAGTTTTTCTCAATTATTTAAGTCACCGTGTACGGTTACGCAACGATGCGTAGCTAATCGCGATCTTATGATCCTCACTAGCTTTTCCTCGTTTGACGTTCGACCTTACCGGTCGATATTTCTTTTTCATCACACGCGCAAACTTGGTAAACCTTCCGTTGCGGAAAAAAAAAAACAAGCACGTTCAGAATTTGCACAATTAACGTAGAAATATCAATTAAAAATTGAACAGTTTAAGGCATTAAGCGTAATACAATAATAAGCTGTGTGCAAAAAAAAGATCTAGTCTTTATTAAACACGTGCACAAAGTTTGATTGTCGTTCTTATAAATGACTCTAATGTTTTCGTAAAATGCACGCAAATAGCTCGTGAACAATTCTGAATATATATGTGAACGACAGATTTCCTATAACGAAAGTTACGACGGAATTTGTGACGTGGCACATGGAGCGTGAAAGCGTTCACGAATACAAATTGCCATATGTACTCAAGTGTAAACGTACGTGTGTGTATGTGTGTGTATTTGTGTGTGTGTGTGTGTGTGTGTGTGTGTGTGTGTATGTGCGAAAGATTACAGCGGCCTTATCTGTATGGGCGTATATCGGGCGTAAAAGTCTATCGAAACATTCAAATCCCTTTTGTTTTCGATCATAAAAAAGTCCCACAACCTTTCAAAAAATAACTTCCAACAGAATTGTGAAGTTGATTTCATCGTCCATTCATAAACATTTAAATATTGATCGGTGCAACAAGTATGTAATTAATTTATAGTGCGTAATGCAATACTACATGAATCACACATCATTTCTCTCTTCTTTCTTTCTCATACTATTGGATAAAATTTATTTATACCATGCTGCGTTAAATTAATAACACTTTCACACTAAATATTGCAAATTTAGCTAATACTGTATATCTAATTTGTAGTTATTCATATTAATGTTAATATTAAACCCTCAAAAATATACAAAAGTATTAAAAAGCGAATTAAAATATTACAGATGAATTTATCTTTTCATACATTGCCGTTATTATTATATTATTATTATTATTACTACTATTATTATTACTATATTTACACTTATAATCACGATAACAATTCAATATTGTAAAATACTTTACGTAATTTACGAAAAAAAAAAAAAAAACAATGAAAAATATAAATAAAGAATTCGCTTTTAAAGTACCATTTCCAATTTGTCGTCACATTTGTCAGACGAAAATATAAAAAATGTATTACACCCGCTTGTATGATTTACGATGAATGAACTTGCTAATAACGGTACATATGTGCAGAATACTGAAAAGATCTTTTCTTATTTCGTTTTCTTCTTATCGAGGAGAATGATCGTTTTATGATGAATGACACAATATCCAGTTCCGTTTTCCTTCCAGAAGAATTCCTTCTCGAACTGAAAAATAATTACGACAAAGACCAATAATGTTTCTTTTTAAAAAGAAAATCAAGAAGACAAACATTACATAAATATTTCTAACAATCCTCAAAAGTGTTTATAATACAACGTAATAAAAAATACATATGTAAGAGAGAAGAAAACTTGATATTGCATTAACGTCGCTTCACGCGCGTTATTATTTTTGGCAAAGAGAAGAAACCTAGATCAAAGCCATGACAAATGTCCAACAAATTTTTTTCGTCAAATCGGACGTTAGTCAATCGTATGAGACAAGATAGATCAAGATTAATTGCGCTTCATTTTTATCAGGCGCTCGTTATCATATTAGAGTGCGTCTCGTCAATGTTACATTCCTTCCTCCTTGTGCGGACAACCGCTGCATTAAGTAATCGATCGTGGCAAACGGCAAGAGACAATTAATCGTGCTACATGGAGAACGCACACGACTAGTCCGCGCGCACGGGCACGCACGCAGGAATGTGCGTGATGTGCGTAACGTCGGCAATCAGGGTCGTGATTGCACTACACGGGAATCAAATTAGCATTGAGCACCGGCCGTCTCTCGCCATTAGAGCCACGATGGATGGAAAGGTATACAGAGAACGATAGTCGTATTCGCCGATCGGGTGGAGACACGGCGAACAAGTCCGATGTGGCTTTTACGTAATGTTTTTATCCTTGCTTCTCTGTAGATCTCTGCTTATGCGCGGCGACGAATCTTTGGTAACTTCAGAATAAGATAGCAGGAGCGTTTGCGTAAACACATCCCTATAAAGAGAAACTTCTATTCTAGGAAAATACTGAAGTCAATTTTACTTTTACTCGTAATCGTGTAACTTCACAATTTAGTAAAAATTGCATAAAAAAATCTTGTTTAAACTCTTCGTGTCATTTTAGATGTTATTCATTTATAAAATTTAATTATTTATTTTAATTATATTTATTTTAATTATTTATATAATTAAGTCATTGATTGAAGGCTGTTATCGACAATCCATCAAGTTTTGATTTTATGATTGACAAGTATTTCTAAACCTTAATCACATTAAATTAGACCTGTTGCTCGTGAGAGATATCGTGCACGAGGTGCTGCAGATATGCACGTGCTTCTGTAAATACGCGTTAAATTATCCAAGTGTATGTTTGCTGTCGAGAGGCAACTCTGTTAAGGAGATAAAAGTCTCTGACATGCAAATGCGGAAATCCTTCGAGAATCAATCGCCCCATTGTCTGATTGGAAACAGATGAATAGGAAACGAGATAGTAGATACTATTTAAAAGCGTGGTTTATCGTGTTTGACGTCTGGTATTTGGTATGTTTGTGTCAAAAACGTGACAGAAAGGCGCGAGAAAATATTTAGAACTTCAATTTTTTATTTCAGAAATAAATAGACTTAAAAAAGATATATGCGTTGCGTAACTGTTATTAAAAGAATTTTATAATCAATTTCAAAATGAGAAATTTTGTATTCCATATCATAATTTAAAAAGTTTACTTTAAACTAAGAATCTCATAGGAGGAAAATGCCTTAAAATGCCTTTAAAAAATTATATATATTAACTTTCAATTTGATCGAAGCAACTTGAGCGAAAATTCTTGAGCATGATTCTTGAAAAGTGAAATCAGGATTATTTGAGTGATAAACTTTAGAGATGACGCCCGTCATCTTTAAAAGAAATGATCTGAAATTTCAGATAAAAAAAAATTGAAGTAATTTTATTGAATCTGTTACCGCTCGTTACACACCTCCAAGCGTGATATAAGTCCGTGCAGTGAAAGCTTTGCCAACTTCAAAACCACGAATTACTTCCTGAAAATTTTGCTTGACTTTTTTTTCAATTTAGTGAAACACACACACACAAGCGTGAAAACACGTGTAGTACATTGCCTCTTTTTAACGTCCTACTTTTCTTGCCAAAATTACTGGAAAATGTCGGAATGCGCTTACTTAAGAGTCTGTTAAAAATCGTAACAGTGCGATGAAGTTATTAATTACCACACGAGTATTGCAAAGCGCGAGGAATTTCTAAGATTCAAAGTCGCGGCATTCGGCAAAATCGAAACTTATCATACGTCATTATTCGCCACGTTCGCACTTCGACCATTTACAAGCAGCATTTCTCGAATTGCCGCCGCGTGCGGCATAATTATGGGACATTAGCAGCACGCGCGGCACGCACAAACGAATGCAGTGCACAAAGATCCCGAAGAGTCGACGGACAAAAAGCATCACAAATCGACGACTGATTTTACAGCCATGACTTGCGTTATCTGTCTTTTCTAATAGGACAATATTCTAGAAAAATATCTCCGAACCTAAAGATATTCTTATTAACTCTCATAATCAACAACTACCGATATCTTGAAAAAAAACATTTGCAATCGACCTGTGGTTTCCAATAAAGACAACGGTTGAAATCTCGGCAGATAATTTTGGTGTCCTTGTTCAATGTCACCTCTCAAAAAAAAAATATATAACATCATAAGAACATTATGACGTTGGTCATAATATTTTCAGCAAATACAGTCTTCGCAGAAAAATACTATTTATTACAGGAGAGTTTCATGCTAATGATGGAATTCCAATTGACAAATGGAAAAAAAATGAAATAAAACATGAATACCTAAGTCGAAAGGCCAAAAAAAATTGTTATTGAAGATAATACTGTAAAAACTCACAATCATTATTCCGTCATTCTAGAACAATTAAGCCAATACACACATTTCATTTAAATTTTAAATAATTATTAAAACTCTTCTTTTTTTAATTGAAAATAAATATAATAATTTTGAAAATTAACAAAGCAAACAAATCGAAAGAAGCTTACGAATAAACAATTAAATTGTTTTCTATAAAATTTTATGACGCGTAAAATTACTCAATTTTACTGACTCATTGATAAAATCGACTATAATGATACATCGCCTTTTTTAAGAAACCCGATATTAATATGTATCATCGCGACTCAACATCGTTCCGGCAATATTCTTTATCTCGGCTTAATTGACTCAGCCTGTAACGAAAGTCAGTCTAGAGATATATATGCGTAAGAACGCAAAGATGTATACGTAGTAATTGATAGGTGCGTGATGCACCGAGATTCAATAAAGTACAGGTAAATATAACTGGTATAACTGCGCGGCCTAATCATATCGCGATAAACGTGGAGATCTAATTTGAGCATTGCTTTCTCTCGTTCACATTACGAATTATCTCTCCCAGCCATTCATGTGTTCGATGATCAAACAATCGTATAATTTACATATAACTCGTACAGTGAATGAATCTAAAACCTCGTTTAAGAGTTATTCAATCCTTGTTTCGCATTTACTTGGGTAATCACGTGTACGATTAACAAATTATAGTTTTGCAAAGTTATATGAAGATAAAGTAAATTGTATTTAAAAATATATATTTTTATATACAATTTAAATTAAATTATTTATTAAATTAACTCGTTAAATTAAGCTATTAAATACCCATATACCTGCATGCATATCAAGTTCAAACAATTTGATTTTTGAATTTTATTTATTCTTTGATGCAAATATTCACATCTATAATCATTTCACAATTTACATAAATTACTTAAAATATATCGAAAAGAGGAGAAACATTACACTTTACGAGAAATCTTTTTCGTAAATGTTCTTTAATAATATGATATTAATGCCGACATTGAACGATGCTCTTTCGATAGTATATTATTTCAGATCGAATGAAAAACTGTACATAAGTAATTCGTCTAACCTGAGGTAATAACTAGAGAACTTTACCACATCAAGCATAATTAACTTGTCAGCGCGAATGAAATAATACGATATTAGTCGTGAATCAAGTGAAAATACTTGTGCCATGCCGTTCCTGTTCGCATATATGGATACGTACATCGGCTAATAAACAAGTATGTAATGAGTGAGAATCGAACTTGTCGGATAACCGACATAACTAGCACCAACATTCTAATCACAGCACCATAAACGCTATCACACAAGCATCACTTTCTCTATTCAGCTAAACAACCATCCTGTTAACCTTTCCTAACTGCTGAAAAAGATGCCATGATGGCGAGTTGTATTTAATTTCCTGTCTAAGAATGACCATAATAGTTAGAATGAAACTCTCAGAGAGACTATCAAACATACGTAATGAAGGTGAGAATTTTATTATCGCAATTAACTTACGTAAGTATTAGGTGTTGGAATTAATTCCGTGGAATTAATTCCCGTTTTTAATGAAAGAATGTCATTTATTTCACATGAGCATTAAAAAATACATTAATGAAAGTACTTCCCATCACTTTCTACTACTTTTGACCATCATTCTGGCAGTACATGAATCCCGCGTCGGAAAAACGACATGTCTTTTGAGGCTATCCAAGAATCGATCCATTTTTGAGCTTCTTCGTAAGAATGAAAGCGCCGGTCAGCTAGGCCATGTGCCATCGAACGGAATAGGTGAAAATCGGAAGGAGCTATGTCAGGTGAATACAGTGGGTGGGGTAGAACTTCCCATTTAAGCGTTTCCAGGTAGGTTTTTACTGGTTTTGCAACATGAGGCCTGAGCGTTGTTTGGTTTTGCGGACGATGTGGATGCATGGCCGGGCTTACCCCACGATTTTCTACGCTTTGGATTATCGTAGCGTATCCACTTTTCATCGCCAGTCACGATACGGTGACTGGCAAAAAACCTTTTCTTTTCTGCCGTTGAAGCAGTAGTTCTCGGCTTCAATTCATACGGCACCCAATGTCCTTGGTTCTGGATCATTCCTGAGCGTCTGAGATGGGTCTTCATCGAGTAATTGCTCTAATTCTTTGTCTTGAAATTTTTTCGGTGCGCCAGAACGTTCTTTATCCTCAAGTTGAAAATCATTATTTTTGAAGCGTCGAAACCAGTCTCTGCATGTCGTATCCAAGAATTCTATGCGCTTCAGCTGCAGATTTCTTTTGAATAAAGTAGTGTAATAAAATTCTCCGCAAATACACTTTATTATACAGTGTTGTTATTTATGATTTCAAGAAAGGTTATGTACGGCAAATGACGTCCTATGATAAATGTTTACAATGTATACAGAACTATAGGTAACAACGAAATAGTGTACTGCTTGTGCCATCTCTTGTAAAACGCTACGAATTAATTCCAACACCTAATAGATACGCTGAGCAACAGTCGCCCGTATGATACATTATAGTTTCACTGATCCATGTTGGTATGTGTATGCAATAAGAACATAAATTGCGAAAATTAGGAGTTTCAACTCGCTGATAACTAATTCATTTTAATTAAAATCCGAATATTAAAAGTTTGAACACAAATTTACATTCAAGATTATATTGCTAACAACATTTTTCAAAAAAAGTAATTAAAATTTAAAAAATATATGTATATGCAAATAAAAAGATTTTCTACCATAACTTCTACCATAATGATGGCTATTTTGAGTTAAACAGCAAAAAAAAATCGAAGGCATAATCAACACGATATGATCAAGAAATATGATTAATATCGTTACTTTTTCTCGAGAAACGAAAGTGAATTTCGCGTTCGCGGGCGACGAGTCAACAATCTTTAAGTATTCCTCGTGTCGATTCGAGCCGAAAAAATAACGTCTGCAAAGGATGCACGATATTCCTCTCTCCTATGTTTTTGTGACTGATATAAAAACATCTTACGTCGCATTACAGAATATCCGCATTTATGTAGACTTTACAGATTTTCATCGAAATATTTACATATTTGTTCAGTCTGTAGAGTAACGTTCATATTTTGCACAAATTTATAAAAAGTAAAAGATAAATGTCATTTATTTATTATGAAGGAAAATTATGCAGAATAAACACAAAAATTAAAAATTCATATGAGAAGTAATATACATATGTATGTGTGATCCATTTCATAAATCACTGCTATACTTTGGACGGATTATCTTTATCCGCAATATATCGAGATATCTTATGCGTTTTGTTACATGCACATGACACTATTTATGCGCCATATAATTCATCGGGAATGACTTTCCGACAGCCAGGACAACACGACATAATTGTACAACTAATTAAATGACTGCAGAAACGTCGAACGCGTCCTTGCATTTTACGCGCCAATATTTCAGGATACTTCAAATACTTTTGTAAATAACTGTAAAGATCAGACGGAGTAAAGCACGTCTTAAGACACACGCCATTCTAGAATGTCAAAATATTAATTTTTCTCTTTTTTACATTTTTTAAATATTTAAAATCTCGAAAATTAGATACTAAAGATTTTATTAATATTCGTCAAAATAATAAAGGGTGAGCATGAAACGCATGTATCGTTTTATCCTTCTTTATTAATTGGTAAACAACAAGGACAAATGATACATCACGCGCTTCATGCGTAACTTGGAATGCATCCAAAGACGTAGATATTTTTAAGTGTATCGTATAAGCCATTTAATTGACTCTGTCAATACTCAAAGGCATCTTATCAAGTGTAAATTGGACAAAAATGTAAAATATAAACATTTCGAATTAGAAGAAGTATTGATTTTTTGTAGTCCCGATATATCGCTAATATTAGAAATAAATCTTTATTTTTTTAATTGTAACTGTATTTGAAACTTTAAACACATTTTTCATTAGACCACATTTTCATGCTCTAGATCAGAATATCTTATCCTTAACTTCATCAAAAATGGTACATGATTTTTTGCGCAACAAACTTTATATTAAAATAGAAAAACTAATATAGTAATTAAAAATGCGATTAACAAAAATATATCTTCTAATATATATTGTTTTCAATTTTGTTATGCGAAAAACAGTACGTTTCTAATACATTTAATTACTTAATATTTTTAATTGCTTTCAAATCCAACATAATTCTCTAAAAAATTTTCAAACTATTAATTCTCTAATTGTACTTCAATTAAGAATTTACATTGCAATCTGAGTAAATACAATATCTCCCTATAGAATGGAAAAGTAGTTTTAATTAGCTAATTATTTACATGTATAACATATATCCCGAGATAGAAAAATCGAACGATAATCGTAATCTTTAGCTGATAATAAGAGAAACAGTGAGAAATCGTAACAAATTATTTTCTGAGGACAGCCTTCACAATATACGCAAACTCAGACATAATCGGCCGTAATTACGACATAAATCACACGTACTTATCACGCGATCGACGAGAGATCTCGCCAAGAGCTCGTCGGCTCAACGGTCCGCGGTATTAGCGATAATATTGCCGATTATCGTTTCGTGTCACACAAATGCACGTGCGTGCTGTGTATGGAATCTCCTTTAACCCTTTGCGGTTGAATATCGGCATTTAACTGACCACGGACTTTTACTCTTTTGCTCGAATGCGTCGGCACGCAGCCACGTCGCAATTATCCATACGTTTAGAGTGACGAGTGAATTGCGAAACGGCAATCTACATTAAGTACCCAGGTGTATAGTTGATACCGTTAACTCGACTCTTGATTATTTTTATTATGATCACACCACACGTGCTAATTATTACAAAGTGATCGAAATTAGCTCGTGTTTGAATCGTAGATTTTGTATGTCGCAACTCCTTTGATATATATTACGTAGAATTATTGTCAACAACCTTCCCTTTAAAATAAAAAAAATTAATTCTTCGTGAAAATGTCTATTTGAAAATACATATAAAACATATATTGCTTCTTGTATAAATTTTACATTAAATATCTTAGCATCTTATATTTCTGCACAATTTTCCTTCGTATCCCCCGTGATAGTCTCGTTCGGTTTAAGCAGTTCATAATAAATTACACCCTGCTGATCCCACCAAATACAGAGAAGAAGCTTCGAGCCATGGATATTTGGTTTTGCGGACGATGTGGATGCATGACCGGGCTTACCCCACGATTTTCTACGCTTTGGATTATCGTAGTGTATCCACTTTTCATCGCCAGTCACGATACGGTGACTGGCAAAAAACCTTTTCTTTTCTGCCGTTGAAGCAGTAGTTCACACGTGCCTTCAATTCATACGGCACCCAATGTCCTTGCTTCTGGATCATTCCTAACCCTTTTAAACGTTTTGAAACAGTTTACTCATCAACTTGTAATATTTTTCCAAGTTCTGATAGCGTCCGAGATGGGTCTTCATCGAGTAATTGCTCTAATTCTTTGTCTTGAAATTTTTTCGGTGCGCCAGAACGTTCTTTATCCTCAAGTTCAAAATCATTATTTTTGAAGCGTCGAAACCAGTCTCTGCATGTCGTATCCGACAGAGCAGTGTCACCATAAGTCTGAACAAGAATTCTATGCGCCTCAGCTGCAGATTTCTTTTGAATAAAGTAGTGTAATAAAATTCCCCGCAAATACACTTTATTCGGCACAAATTTTGACATTTTCAGAACTAATAAAAAATTACTTTGTTTACACTAAAGTGAACTATCACACACTGAAATGTGAAGTTAGATACAGTACTTCCTTGCATGTGCGTTATCATTCGAAATTCCATGCACGGAGTACTACTACTGCCATCTTTGAAGAAACAGCGAGAACTTATTCAAGGTCCTAATATATAGATAAATTACATTTATCGTCTACAAATTTTCATAAATTTTCGCATAATACAAACGTACTCTATAAATTGTACAAGTTCGATAAATGTATGTGCTTGAAGTCACAAATGCGTAATGCAAAATTTCAAAATATAATTTCTCTATAAAATTGTTACTCGAAAAAGTCAGAAATAAGACACTGTTCTAAGTGTTTCCATTTAAGTTTTCAAAATTTTTATGCATTCAAGTATTTAAAAAACATTTTTATTTAATGTGCGATTCAGGAAACATTCTAA
>JAANIA010001671.1:802563-816207 GCA_017607525.1 Pseudoatta argentina
TTTTGGATATTAAAATATTAGATATCATGGTTTAAGGATTTAAGATGCTATGGATATACGAGAATACACATGTATGTGCATTTTTCTATTAAAATCATCCCGATATATCTAAATACGAGTTTTGAGCAGTCCGCCTTTTTATTACAGTGTCATAGAATGTAATATTTCTCTCTCTTTCCCTGTCTCTCTCTCTCTCTCTCTCTCTCTCTCTCTCTCTCACTGGGGAAGTAATCGTGACGTCTAATCAAAATATCAAGTCTCTTAACAAGATCACACATGTGGGATTATTAATTCGATGTCATGGAGTTCCTTGAAGCAGGTCTGCTGGAATTGCCAGTTCCAGTCTTTTTCTCTACGCTGAAAAGGTATTGTAACTTTTATTAAACATTGTTATATTTGAATTTTTTAAATAATAAATTCTTTTGTCTATTTTTATGCATATTAAATAATTTGCAATTTTTTTGATGTACCTGCTGCTTCTTGAACCTCTTTTGAACATGGCTGTTAATTTCTTCTTCAGGTTCTTCTTTTCCAACTTAAGGGTTTCGTTGATGCTGGTTTCAGAACCAGATGTCTGTCAAGTATTCGATCATTTTAATAAATAATGTTCTATTTGCGTAAAAATAATTTCGAATATTTAAATATCTTCTTGCCTGAAGCGAGTAGTCGGTCATGTTCGGATCATCGACGCTAGACGATTTAGTTAACTTATGTGTTAATTTTCGTATTATACCCTTGCCATATTTCTTGTCCCGATCTAACATTTCGCTCTTTGTCGATCCTCCGGAAAGGCGACTAATAATAAATATAATAATTATAATAAATATAATAAGTATCAAATATATTCACATTACCGGTATTATGTATATATTTCAAAAGATCATGTAATGTTACGAATAATATTTCGATACCTATCTACACTGGAATCTCTCTGTCGACTAGTTCCGCGAGATTCGACTTCTGATCCCTCTAATGATTGCATGCTCGACAAGTTGCTATCCGTGCCCCAAATACCTGCAGACTATTTTTTATACAAAAGTTAGCAGTGATCAAAAGAAGAAAGATTATATATATTAGGACCTTGAATAAGTTCTCGCTGTTTTTTTACCAAATAGAAACTTGTATTTAAAATATAAGGAAAACAAACATTTTATTTAAAGTATTGCCCATCACTAGAGACCACTTTCTCCCATCTTTCTGGCAGTACATGAATCTCGCGTCGGAAAAACGACATGTCTTTTGAGGCTATCCAAGAATCGATCCATTTTTGAGCTTCTTCGTAAGAATGAAAGCGCCGGTCAGCTAGGCCATGTGCCATCGAACGGAATAGGTGAAAATCGGAAGCAGCTATGTCAGGTGAAAACGGCGGGTGGGGTAGAACTTCCCATTTAAGCGTTTCCAGGTAGGTTTTTACTGGTTTTGCAACACGAGGCCGAGCGTTGTCATGTAACAAAATCACTTTGTCATGTCTTTGCGCGTAGAGCGGCCGTTTTTCTTTTAAGGCTCGACTCAAACGCATCAATTGAAGTCGATAGCGATCCCCCGTGATAGTTTATAATAAATTACACGCTGCTGATCCCACCAAATACAGAGAAGGAGCTTCGAGCCATGGATATTTGGCTTTGCGGACGATGTGGATGCAGTTGAAGCAGTAGTTCACACGTGCCAAAACGCCGTTCGACGTCTCTCGGCTTCAATTCATACGGCCCCCAATCTCCTTGCTTCTGGATCATTCCTGAGCGTCTGAGATGGG
The DNA here is from genome assembly GCA_017607525.1 of Pseudoatta argentina. NCBI lineage: Eukaryota > Metazoa > Arthropoda > Insecta > Hymenoptera > Formicidae > Pseudoatta > Pseudoatta argentina. The sequence continues at coordinate 804,317 of JAANIA010001671.1, forward strand.
TCTTCATCGAGTAATTGCTCTAATTCTTTGTCTTGACATTTTTTCGGTGCGCCAGAACGTTCTTTATCCTCAAGTTCAAAATCATTATTTTTGAAGCGTCGAAACCAGTCTCTGCATGTCGTATCCGACAGAGCAGTGTCACCATAAGTCTGAACAAGAATTCTATGCGCCTCAGCTGCAGATTTCTTTTGAATAAAGTAGTGTAATAAAATTCCCCGCAAATACACTTTATTCGGCACAAATTTTGACATTTTCAGAACTAATAAAAAATTACTTTGTTTACACTAAAGTGAACTATCACACACTGAAATGTGAAGTTAGATACAGTACTTCCTTGCATGTGCGTTATCATTCGAGATTCCATGCACGGAGTACTACTACTGCCATCTTTGAAGAAACCAGCGAGAACTTATTCAAGGTCCTAATATAATTCTATAATATTTTTAGATTGTAAAAATTGATATATTTTTGAGATCGAATTTCGTACAGAGAACAAAAGATGTAAACAGCATATTTGGCATAAGACCTCATCAGAAAATTATTTCTTATACTTCACAGAGAGATTGTCTGTATAATAAGTTTTCTGTTTACCTCCTGGTGCCCAGACGTTTGTTCCAAAGAGAGACTCTTTCTTTTCAAACGTGGTTTACCGCGATTTAACACCACTCCTTTTCCTGGATCACTTTCTACTGACGTTGCTCTAAAACAACATAATATTTTTCATGCTCTGAATAGTTTGGCAAGAAATTAAATTAATTATAAATCGCGAAAGCTCACCTCTTTCCCAATTTCTTCAACCGCATTGCGTTCGTTTCATCTGTCGTCTTCTTTGATTCCTTAAGTTCTTTCGCCACGCTCATTAATTTTTTAATAGTATATTCTAATTTTTCTGTTCTTTCGCCAAGTATTGGAGTTACAGCTACAAACGGTTTAAAACAACATTAACAGTAAATTATTTATATGTACAAAAATTAATTAAGTCTTTATTTCAAAGTACCTTTGACATCGCTTTTTGTCTCTAACATTGGCGACGACTCCCTGGATTTTGGTCCCTACGAATAATTATACATTTTTAAAAAGTTTTTAAAGCATTTGTAATTTTGGATTATATGTTAATAATTGAATATGTTTCATTCCCTATTAATATTATATATGACCAGGTACTCATTTTTTATACCTTCAATCGTCTCGGTGGTGTTGGCGTGTATATATCAGGTTTTCCATTCTCCGTTACGGTATTTAATTCAGGAAACAGCTGTAACAAATCTTGTACTTGTTGCATAAGAATATTAATGTTCCGCAATTCGGTTTGCTCCAATTTGCATTTATTTAATATAACTTCTTTGAGTTCTTGCCTCTCCTTGTCGTGCCGCTCTTTTTCACGTCTCATTTTCTCGTTGCTCGTTCTTAACTTCGCATGCGCGTCCCGCAGTTCAAGTAGGTCGCATTGCAACTAAAATTGATTGATACGATTTATGAATGAAAAAAAAAAGAAAATTATCAATCTTTCAACGATTATATTTTCAGAGCACACTTATACAAATATTTAAATACCTCCGATAATTTTTTCTTATTTTCATCCTTCTCTTCGTCAAACACTTTCTTTAACTGATCTTGTCTCCTTTTGTTTTCAAGCCGTTCTTTGCTACGTTCTCTTTCTATCTGCAAAAACAATACTCGTAAAGTTGTAAAAAGTCTGAAATAACTATGTCATTTTGTTTATATACTAAATTACTAATCAATACCTCGAATAGTGTTTGTCGCAAATCTCTCGCTAACGTTGCCGTTTCTTGCAGTAACCTTTGATGTTCTTCTCTTTCTTTTTGCCAAGCCAACTCCATGCGCACTTTCAATCCTGGAATTTTCGAGCGTCCGCTGGTGAGCAATCGCTCCTCTTCCAACTACAATCATAATGAACCAATAATGATATATACATATTTGGAAATATATTATTTGCATCACTAATAAATCTAATTTATAATTGCCTCGTTAATTCGGGATTGCAATTCTGAGACTTTAACGTGACTAGCTGATTTTTCCGAAACTAATTCAGCCTTTAGTCTGGAAGCTTCTAGTTTTGTCTCAGAAAGTTCGTCTTCCATACAACTGATTTGTTTTTCTAATACTAAGATGTTAGCTTTCGATGATTCTTCATCCTATAATAATAGGAAAATATATTTTTCCTAATAGAAAGAAGAATTAATAATAAAGAAAGAATAGAACAGTTTGAAAATATTCCCAAAGATGATTCTTTAGGAATATCTTCAAAATCTTTAAAATAGATTTAAAAATATATTGATATAATGATACCGAAGCCATTTGAAAATATATTGTTAATTATTTACCTCATCGGATTTTCCCGAAGATGCATTAGAGAGTCTACCTTGTCTCGTAGATTTTAGCTCGCCTATAGTTTTTTGCGCGCCTTCTAACATATGCTTGTAAGTATCACGTTCGCGCTTGTATCGCGATAATTGATTCTGGATTGCCTGTATCTCATCGTTGATCGCCGTAATTCTATGCTCATAGCGCATTTTACACTGCGCCAGATCTGCCTTTTTAGCCTTTTCTGTGTTTGTCAAAGCATTCTTTAATTTTCGAATTTCTGATTCCAATGCTGTGGTGTCAGGTGTCAATGCTTGATGAATCTTGGAAACTGCCTGATAATCTTTTAGTTTTGTAGACAAATCGTCATTCTGTAAATTAAAATAAATTATATTTTTTACATGAGAATAATTAAATATTTAAATAAATTTGAAAATTAGCCAAGATAATATAAAAAAATAAACAAGTGGATAATACATTGATGTTTTGTATATTCTCGGAACAGCAAAATTAAACATAAATAATAGATATTACTTACTATCTTTCTTACATCCTCCAATCGTTCCAATAAAGTGGCATTCTCTTTCTTCATTGTATTAATTTCGTCGTTTAATTCTTCTACAATAACTTTGTTCGGCAATTGATTGTCACGAATTTGGCCCTGAAAGTATGAGTATAATTTAATGATAATAAGATTTTTCAAACTAAAATTTCTAATAATTGTATGATGAAATCTCTATACCTCAAGAGCAGATTTCTCTAATCGCCATTCACTCTCTTTCGTTCTCATCGAATTACGCAACTCTTCAAGTTCGGTCTGTATAGTTTTTAAGTCTTTCTTATGTTCCGAACATTTGCTATAATAAAACGTAAGATTAAATGAAGAAAGTTATATCAGGCATTTAATATTGTTGGCAATGAATTCTTACTCCTCACACCGTTAGTGTCGAATTGCTGTTTACCTATTCAAAGATTCATTCTCCCTTTCAATCTGCAGCTTTGAATTCGTAAGCTCTTGATATTGTTTCGTAAGAGTTTCTTGCTCGTGTTGATGTTTCTTAATCTCATTCTCGAGATCTGAAAATTTCGTCACGTTAAATCCATAATACATTTGAGAAATAAATTGTATCTTGCGATACTGTACTTAATATTTTTTCATCGTAAGTTTCTTTCATCTCGTTCATGCGTTTTGTATTTTGCCCAGCTTTTTCTAAGGAAGTTATTTTTTTCTTAAGTACTGCTACTTCGGTTTCCTTCGCTTTTCTCTCGCTATTAAGTTGCGATGTTAATTTCTCTCTCTCCTGCTTAACTTCCGTAAGCTCTGTAGTTAGATCCGTGATCTTCGTTGACATCGTAGACTTTGTACTTTCTAATTCCTTTTTCAAACGTTTTACCTCAAAATCAAGTTTGGCTTTCATCTGTTCAACCTATTTTAATCGAAAGAAATAATATGAGTCGCAAGATAGATTATTAATTAATTCAGTAAATAATGTGTTTCTTGCTAGAATAAAAATGATATTTACAGATGTTATCGATTGCGACATTTTTAATTCCCTTTCGGTGTACGATGACAAATCATCTTGTAGCCTTTTACACTTTTCTTGTTCCAGCGAAAGTTTTTCTGTTATTTCATTTATTGTTGTCTCCATCGTTGCTGTATCTTTTTCTGACGTTTTAGCTGTTTCTGTAATATTATGAAAGTCGTATTATATATTTATCAGTAGTTTTCTAATAATATTTAGATATATATTAAAAATATACAAGATTAGTTAAAAAATTGTGATTTTATATTAAATATAAAGCGCAAGTTTTACCGAGATCTTTCTTTAGTTGTACAACCTCGTTATAAATTTTTAATTTTTCGGACGATAGCGATAATAGTTTAGATTTCAATTTCTCCTTTTCTTCTGAAAGCGCCAGTTTCTCTTTATCCCAGGCTTTTCTTTCAGCTTCTCGTAAACTAACTACTTCGTCCAACTTTCTCTTCACTGTAACAAGATTTACAATTTAAGTATGTCTAATCTTACTGTTGTTAATGCAGAATTCGTGTCTTTTCTACCATTTTGTAAATCCACATTTTTGGTATCTTCTACTTTTATATTTGGCTGAACTTTTTTCTTCTCTTTTTCGCTAGTCAGTTCTTTTACAGCAGATTCGAATTTTTGTTTAAGCAATTCATGTTCTTTTAGAAGTTTATCATACTGTACAGTATTATTATCTTTCGATTTTACATCTGGTATATCGACGTTATGTCCATTTTTAATATTGGTAAAGATATTTAGCATGTCCTCTAAAACATTAACAATTTAAATGAGATATTTGATTTTTACGAAATTTATAAAAATACAATGATCATTCATTAACCTATTTCTTTCTCCACTTCGTCAACCATCTTTTTAAGTTGCAATTTTGTTGTGGATTCTGTCGGTTTCTTTTGCGTTCTGTTCTGGAATGCACTGCTTACTTTCTGTAAAATCTCTTCTGTTTTCTTTACCTAATAAATTATAGGTAAATAGGAAGATTTAATACGTAATATAATTTTACACTTAATGAATATGAATTATATAGAACGGCAATTATATTTGACTATATTGTATGCTATTAAAATTTAATAAAAAAGAAATTTTTTATTTGTAATTATACATTTACCTCTTCATATTTCTTCTCTAAAGCTGACCGATCATTTTCTAATTCTTCGGTTTTGCGCTCTACTTTTCGCAATTTGAATGACAATATTCGGCAATTTTTGTTCGATTGCTCCAAACTTTTTCGTAAACGAGTATACTCATCTGCTTGTTCGTCCCTTATATGCGAAAATTATATCCATATAAAGAACACAATGTAACCATTTACAGATTTGTCGCAGATTTCGTCACGTTTGAGTATCTCTGTTCCTCATAAAGACGTGAAAGAAAATTCTACACAAAATTTGCGAGGGAAAAGCGGTATGATATTCCACGTATTGCTCTCTTTCAAAAAATTCTCAAATCTTATAAAATTTTAACGTGAATTTTCTCATAGTCTCTCCACTATGAGACTTCTCTTCCGATTGGGATATAATCGCAAAAAGTAAATGATTCCATAAAAGTGAAAAACGATAAAAAAGTTCATGGATTTTACTTTATGGGTATGATTACGGTTGTCAAATAAAGATTCAACAAGTTCCATCCATATTAAAGAGGGGATATATATACTTCTCAAATCAGTCCAAATCATTGTCCTGCAACAATCCATATATAGCTCATTTTGCAAAAGATTGTGATCTCTTTTGAAACTTATGATTTCCGACACACACAACAGATTTTCAGGTTTTTTTTTTTGTATAAAACGGTTTTACTTCGCATACGTGTTGCATTGTCATATGCGTAAAGATCCTGAATAAATCTTTTGGACATAAAAAAGTTTTTTCGCAAAAATTGAAATGCGATAATAATTTATTGAAAGGAACAGAGATACACCAATTTTGATAGACATGTAATATGAAATATTAAAAAATCATAGAATTACTCATTTTATATAAATAATGCCGAGTCGTACTTCGCAAATTTTTAGTAATGATATAAATCTATTAGTATATTTAGTTATAATTTTTCTTCATAATATTAATAACTACATATACCAAAAATTGCCGTTGTTATTAATTTTAAAACAAAAAGCCATTTGAAATAAATAATATATGAGACAAAATGTTATTATATATAATTTTATTAAGCATAAAATTATATAAAGAGTTATATTTTTAAAAAACTATAGTAAATAAGTAGCATGCATAACATTATTGCGGGATATCTCAATAGTATGCGGGATATTTCATAGTATCCTTTATGCAAGAAAATATAGTACCTAAAATTATCTTGCAACTCATAGATTTCTTCTTCTAACTGTCTGATTTCCTTTTTCATATCCTCATTTTCATCCATTAAACTTTCGCAAAGGTTTTCTGCGGCTTTCAGTTTCGAACGTAATTCGTCGTGCGTTTTGTCCTTTTCACCTCTATACGGTTTACTAATCGTTTCTTTTTCCAAACTTTTTATCTTTGCCAGCAATACATTTTTCTCTTGCGCAAGTGCTAAAACACGCATGTGACATTACACTACGTATTACATACATACATAGGGATTTAAAAGAAATTCTTTAATGATGATAATGCGATGAAAAAGAATAATATAATACAGAGAATTTTTCTATATAAAAATTTTCTATAAACTTCAAAAATTAATACCTTCATTTTTCTTCTGTAGCTTTGCTACTTCGCTTGTCGATGTTTTGTTCGACATTGTCTCCATGGTCGTCAATCGACGCAGTAATATCTCGCTTTTTTCTTTCTCTGCCTTCTCACATCTTGCTCTCATATCATTTAACTGAGACCTCAATTTTTCTATTTCATTCTGCGAGGAGTAAATATCTGTTAATTGACACTTATCATCAAGATTATGCTGTTCATATATTCAATCTTCGCTTAATCCTCTCAATTCTGACACTCGTAAATAACATAAAAATTGTGACTATACAAATAATGTTGCGCTTGAATAATTTAATGCACTTTTAAATGCATTGCTGTATGTATGCAACATTTTTTCTAAAAGTCAGATCTGAGAAATTCAAATACTCATGATATGATGCTTTATCAAGTATACATATATAAGACAAACATCAAAATCTTTTTGATAAAAACTTTTCTTTAAATTATACATATACAGGCGTAACATCGCTCTACATACAGTTAATATTTGAACAAGTTAATTAACATTTAAACAAAATGCATTTAATGATAGTTTTGAAGTATAGTATCGCGAAAATGCTAATTCACGATATACGACATTATGAATCTGATATATCAAATGCATAAACAACGGCATCACACAACGATACGATGGGCAATATATATATGATATTAATCGCAAGATATTAATCGCAAGATTTCCGTGTTATATCGAAAGCGACGATCGGCTCACCTCCTTGGTATCTTCTCTCTTTACCATAACATTATCCGGCCCGTCCTGGATCACCTGTTTTGACGGTGCTGATCGTGATTTCCTTACCTAAAGTAGTGTGACAAATGAGAGTGCAAAAGAGAATTTCACATTTGTTCACTCTTTTATCATTGAATGTGTCGCTACGCTACCGTCTGCTGTACATACAACTACAAGGCGCCTTTGTATAAAGAAGACGTTTATAAGCGTTTATGTGCGTGTTTGTATGCAGATGTGTATGTTTTATTTGACATAAAGCATTCCATGCCACTAGTGGGTTAGTTAACGAAGGGGTACCTGAATAATAAATTCGACGTCGTTTTCCGAAGTGCCACTCTTACTGTTGCTTATCACATTTTTTATTTGAAGCTTCGCCGGTTTTCTAACATCTGCATCGCCACGTAGATTCATGCAACCGTAAATTAGGGTGATTTAAGAAAAAAAAAAAGAAGATCTGACATTAATTACTAATTTCAATATTAATTTGACGTTTAATCTGTCTCAGTACTTCGCTTTTATTACTTTCTAATTTAGGAGAGTCTTCTGGATTCTTATCTATAGCGGAAAGATCCATCAGCGATGTCCATCCAGCTGACGCCGGCGGTTGCAAATGATCATTCTTGGTTTCGTCTTTCGCCAAATTCGTAGCGGAAGACCATATCCTTTTATTCTCGGATCCGCTTTAAAATTCATTCATAACAACAATCAATTTTTCTATAATATTCACAGTTTCTTCAAAACAATTAACGTATCATTATTGCTATATTATTTTGCAGATATTTTATTAACTTATGCTAACAGTAAAGGCGCGTTATAATAATTGACATTTTATGCAATTTATAATTAGTAGGCGAAAGGACCTACCGTGTAGAATCTGAGGAAAGACTGGGGGACGAAGACGTGATGTCTCCGAGACTGTTTCTTCTGCCGCCATGCTCTTTGTAATCCCTGAAGAGATATTATTATTAATTCGAAATGTATTTTGTATTGTTTCTTAGCTTCTGCTTTAAATAATTACCTAAAACATCGTTTGCAACGCGTTGGCCACCGAACCTGTGGGTGGAAACCCAAAGGGCAAAGAGGATCACCTTTTTTAGATGAATACATGGAGTGCATCCTGTGTGCAAGTTATTTTTTTTCAGTTATATCTTCTTATAGTATCTCAAAATAAAACAAATTTATATAAAGAGTAATTGAAAAAGCAAAGATAGATCCAATTATTCGTTCTAACGGAAATAATATTTACATTGATTTTTTAAAGTTCTCAAAACAGCTAACATAGATATTGCCATTTAAAAATATTACCGATAATATATATAATATTTCAAATTTTAAATATATTTGTTGATATTATTTAATTTGAAGGGAGACTTATGTAAAAAGAAGCATGAAAAGATTTATATAAAGATTACAGAGTGAAATCACGTTTTAACTTTGCGAGATCTTTTTAAATTTGTGATTATACATTTCCGTAATTTATTTTTTTCTTAGTTGCGTTGCATGATATTGCTGGTATACTTTATATCACATTGTATAATGATTTTCTTTCGTAAATGTGAAATAAGAAAAAAACAGATAATTTGATAGAAAAATTTAAAATCAATCAGAGCAAAATACACTTGTCTGGAAATAGAAATCTGTATTTCATTAAATTATCTGTTAAAAAGTCGTTGGCCAATTTTTATAATTTTATATCTATCGATGAATTTATTTATCATTATCGGTAAATTTAAAGAAGCTCGCAAATCTATAAAAAAGACTATGCATGTTTAATCACTTAATTTCAAGTTGACTCGTCTTTAAAAAAAAAATTCCTATTATAGTGAAAAAAAATTATAACTAGTATAATACATTTCAGAGCACTTTTTACTTATGCTGTTAATAACGTAACAGCAAAATACTGTTGCATGGGTACAAGTTTAAATTCCATTTAATGAATCATCTGATCGTGAAATCTGTAAAGAACATTTAATAATTCACATGAAGCCAAAAAATAAAAAGAAAAGAACAATAAAACTTGTTTAAACCCTGGTGAAAATTGTTCATATAATTTTTTAGAATTTCTGTATAATTTTTCAGAATTTCCCTATAATTTTATAACTTTCTCACATTTTTATACAAATTGGAACATTTCTCAGAAAATCTACATCTCTTTCTCAAAATTTTTCATACATATTAATTATAAAATATCGTAAGATTTTTAAGATTTTTTTTGTAAGTATAAATTCTGATGAAATGTTACAAAATCTAAAACATTTAAAAATTATGGGATGAGAAATTTCAGAATATTTTAGAATTCACCTGTATGAGAAGTTCTGAGAGAAGACGTAAACTTTCCGAATATTCCTCTGAGTATTTCTGAAAAATGTTCCAATTTGTATAAAAATTACGAGAAAAATTTTCATCAGCAAAAAGTTGATTTCTATCAGTGAATTTGTCGCCAGCGAACATTCACGAGCTGCATTGTCGTCTTTATTATACATATTTCTGACAATACGCACAGACACACACATACATACGACATATGCGTAACAAGCATGGCACTTGGAGAACTATGCGCACCGGCGCGGCGCGGCAGTTTATTTATAAAATTTCAATGCCATGCTGTCTCTTTTCCTTTTTTTCACCCATCTTTTGCCTACGTAAAACGGGAATCAGAGGAGCCCCGGAAGAAACGTGGGGGATAGATTTATTCGCGTTCTCCATTTGATCGCGATGTCTATCTATCTCTCGACGATCTATCTCTTACGCAATCTGTCGCGTCGGTTTTTATATGATGCCTGCTACTCACTCAAATCGACACCGATATTAATCCAAATCACGGCGGGCCGACGTGAATTAAATTTATCCTAGGCTTTGCCGGTCGGTCAATCGGTCGGTCGTCGCTCGGTCAGAAACGGGCGTTCGTCGTCGCGGCGCTCGTCGTCTCTTCCATTCTGAATGAATACGGTAATCCCATCGTAATCGCGTAATCGAATAGCACTCTCATCGTAAAAGGGGGGTAGTTTCTCGCGATCTCGTCTTTCCCCGGAAGTCGATTCGCCTCTATAGTATCTATACGCGGATCTCGCTCATTTTTTCCTATTTTTTTCTTCTTCTCTTCTTACACGCGTCCGCGTTTGAGATTCCTACACTGCGCGCGACGTCACTAATAGCACTGACACAGCTCCGCTATTACGGAGTTTGTCCGTTTTCCCCGTAGACTGTGTGCGGGTATACGGGCGATTGGACCTACGCCAAGGTGTATATTTGTCTCTAGCTATAAATATAAGGAATCGCGAAGACATCTTGAGCGCGTGTTGCATGCGCGATGCGAAGTAGCTTCGCCTTCATTCATTTTTTGCCTCAAATGCGCGAACGGGAGTAAAACCCGCGATTGAGCTTAAAAAATTACTACATCCGTATGAGATATCTTTCATCTTTATATCACAAAATGTCACAGTGGATATTCCCTCAAAGCTTTATATTTCGAACGTCTTCGTCAGGAATGCGATTTATATCAGCGACAGATTTATATTATATTTATGCGTTTTTCATTTTGTGGATGTGCAAAATTAAGGTGCTATTAAAACCTAACTTGTTAATATATTAATCAAGAAAACTATTAATCTAAGAAAGATTATTTAATCTCTCTCTCTCTCTCTCTCTCTCTCTCTCTCTCTCTCTCTCTCTCTATGGTGGATAAAATAAACATTCGTGATAAATATGCGGAATGCGACAGACGTATAGCGAAAAGATCGAAATATGTATTATAAAATTGACAGGTATTAAAAAAATAAGATTAATTATTTTTATTAACTTTTATTAATACACCAAACATTTCACCCATCTCCGTCACACAGTATAAAATTGTATAAACGTAGTATATATGTTTATATTTATGTGTATATAATACATTTATAATACAACATAAGCGATTAACTAGTCGAATGCAATATTTTAATTTTGTATTTTTAATTATCTTATCAAGTTATCTATCTTGTCAAATGATTTACTCCTATTAATCATTAAGATACTTAAAACGCATTACACATTATTAGAATTTAAAGGAAATAATTCTTTTAAAGGAAATAATTCGAAGTCTTGAAATTTTATATTTATGCTCATGTTGTCTAATATTATTTTCGTAGAAATGTGTAATTGTAAATATCAGCTTTTATATATTTTTCCCCATTTTCATATAAAAATGTATTAGTTCCCTATAAAAATGTGTTAGTTTCCCATATATAAAAAGAAACGTTGTTTTGTTTTTCTATAATTCTAATAACAAGAACCCTTAATATGATTACGGAATGTCTAGTAAAACGGATAATTTCTTCAATGAAGAATGAAGATAAATAACTTACTTCAATTTAATGTAGATCTTGAATTTTTGGAATAATTAATTTTTATATCTGTTATTTTTATTTATATTACATCATTTAAAAAGTATCCGCGGTTTTTTCATTCAAAAATTGAACAAAAAACCGCGGATATTTTTTAAATGACCTAATAGTATAACTGTTATGCATTTATTATACCTTTTTATAGAAATATTTAAATTAAAAAATTTTTACTTTAATATTTAAATTTTTTCATATATCGATATTTTCA
>JAANIA010001671.1:816919-830622 GCA_017607525.1 Pseudoatta argentina
ATAATATATATATATTATATGTATAAAATATATTTTTTGTATTTAAAAGTATAGGTATACATTATAGAAACCATTCCAAATATTGATATCACATGTCCCGCAAAAAAATCAATATTATTATATTAATAGAAGACTTACATATTGTGTGTGCAAGTTATACTTTTTTCATTTGCGTGCAACTGTCGTTTTCTGCCAAAATTTATATTTAAGTGAGTAAACATCAGTTGAATATCTCGAATAATTATAAATTTGCATAAATTTACATAGTCTTGTATTATTTTCTTGATTTTATATGTTAATAAATTTGGAATATATACAAAACGAAATTGAAAATTTCTGTACTATGTTTCGAATATCATTTCAGATTGTACGCATAAAATATCAAGACTACCGCACGCGAATATTTTACGCGAGAATATAATATGAAATCATTTTATTATCAATTTTATAAGGATAACTTTTTGCACTTTTTGCATCCGAATTTCATAACACACATATGTATTATAATTATAAAATTGCCGATAATAATTTTTGGTAGCCAAATAGACAGTGAAAGATAAAAAGAAAGAGACAGGGACGTATTTTGTTTAGTGTGCTACTTTAGCAAACTTCGCATTTTGAACATCTTACAATTTTGAGCGAAGCAGCTCGATCTTTTTAGCGGCGCGTTTCTGCAAATCGGGCAATTTCATGGCAAGTCCCATGTTACCTTGAATTTTAACCTTCCCTTGGAAGAAAGCTTTCTGCGGATTTAATTTTCCAGAAATGAAATCCACAATATCGGTGTCGTTAATCGTAAATGTTACATCAGGTTTGGTTTTGCCATTGTATTCGACTTTGCCTTTGCCCGTTTTTGCGTCTATAATCCAATATCCTTCGGCGCCACCGGGACCATTTATAACTTTAAATCCGTAAATTCCACGCATTCTCTCAATCAGATTCTCATCATCTTCCTCCATCGCAATTGCCAATGTCTTGAAGAGAACATCCGCTTGGAAAATACTCGAATCGGCGGCAACATTCACGTTTTTTCTGATTATCGCCTGTTTCGGGAAGCCCAAGCGGTAGAGAGCTACGACGACTGCACCACCCAGACCTATGTTGTGCTGAAGTGCCAATTTTGCATCCTGCACCTGTCTCTTGCCAGCTTCACCGCGAAGTTGCCAGGTAAGTTCAGCACACTGTGCTAATCCTGTGGCACCCAGAGGATGTCCTTTCGAGATTAGACCACCGCTCGGGTTCACAACATACTTGCCACCGTAGGTGTTGTCTCCAGCGTCTACCATTTTACCGGCATGACCGGGAGCGCACAATCCTAAGGCTTCATAAGTTATTAACTCGTTTGCAGAGAAACAGTCATGCAGCTCTATTACATCTACGTCGATCGGCCTGTAGCGGGTCGATGTGAAAACTTTCTCAGCTGCGTTTCTTGTCATGTCATATCTGCAAAGTATCACAATAGAATTAGTAAACCAGCAATTGATTCTATTGGGAAACATAAATACATAATAACTTGTTTATTTACCCAACAATATTCATACACGATTGAGTGTTAAATGTTGAGGACAAGTCAGTGGACATTTCCATAGCAAGGATTTCGACAGCCTGTGATTCCAGATGATGCTTATAAACGAAATCCTCGTTAGCTAGAATAACAGCTGCTGCACCATCGGAAGTGGGACAACATTGGAGCTTCGTTAATGGTCCAAATATTTTGGGAGAATTCATAATTTGTTGCAAGGTGTATTTCTCTTGGAATTGAGAATTCGGGTTGTTTGTAGAATGCAGATGATTCTTATATGCGATTTTTGCAAAGTGTTCGAGCTTTGTGCCATACTTCTTCATGTGCTCGATCCCAGCATTGCCAAACATTTGAGCAGCGATAGGACTTTCGGACAGACCTGTGCAATCGATGATTATAAGATAAACAAGTTAAATATATCAAATACTATTCCATTTTATGTCAAAAAAAATTCTATAATGCTGACCTGCGATATTTGCCATGATCTCAACATGCTTATCCATGGGATTCGTGCGATCTGAAAACTTGGACATCAGGGAGCCTTGCTCCATCTTCTCAAATCCAAGCGCTAGAACGCAATCAGCGCTGCCGCTCTCAACGATCTGTTTGCCAAGGTAGAGAGCTGTGGAGCCGGTGGAACAGTTATTGTTGACATTGTAAATGGGACATCCAGTGTGTCCAATCTCGTAGATTGCCCTTTGACCGCAAGTGGAGTCGCCGTACACGTACCCAACGCAGACGGCCTGCACGTTGTTGTAGGATACGCGTGCGTCCTGCAGAGCCTTGGTAACTGCCTCCTTTGCCATTTGCGGATAGTCGAAGTCATCCCTACGGCCGGGCTTCTCGAACTTGGTCATCCCGACGCCGATTACGTACACTTTCGGCTTGTGAACCATCCTGGCGATCTGTCTCTTTAGGCACGAGTAAAACACCGGGAAATTTCCGTTTAGCAAAGCACTAGCGAGAACCGTTCTCTTTGCGAGATTTCCTCGTGTGACGAATGTTCAGATAGTGAAAGTAGAAACGGAAAAAGAGAAAAAGAAGTGACACACGTAACGTCGCTGTTACAGGACTATCGAGATTAGGCGATCAAATTGCGAAACGTATGTTTCGTTGGACTTTAACCTTCCATATATTACGATACAAAAAGATTGTAAAAAAACAGAAATGACAAGGCGGTTTCCAGCGAAGACTCCAACGTCTTCGATTCACGATAACGAGCCGAACGAGCGACGATCACATTTCAGTTCTCACCACGGCGCGAGTAACGACCTAGATCGTTGTCTCTGGTGAAAATAATACACTACGCGCAAGGTGTTACTTAATTGCAACTAAACACGTAATCGTGCCTCACGCAAAATGTTTCTTTATCGAGGAAACTTTCTATTGAGTTAATAATAATAATAATAATAATAAAAATATATTTCGCATAAATTTAAAGTTATACAGTTTTAATAATTGCGCGAAACATACGATTATCTTTTGTCAATAAGGTCAGAATATTTTTGACCTTCAACTGAAGAATAATGTTTATGATTATTTCATTTCCCTTGCAAATTTGTTCATTTCCTGTATGTATCGATTTTTATTTTAAAAAGAAACGTATAATAATAGAGGAGAAGGAACATGATTATGCATTTATATATAATGAAATTAATAAAATAAATTCGTGATATTAAAAAGAATTGTATTTTAAATTGAGAAGATTTCTAAATAGATATTTTCAAATGAGAGGCTCCAACATTGCTTTCGATTTGTAGTAACATGGATTGATACAGACATTCTATCTTTCTTGATATTAAATGAGTAACCAAGACGACGATACTTGTGTGATCAAATGAAAAGAGCTCCCAATAGTTCTCAAAATAATTACTTCAGCTTACACAAGTTTTATCAACAACACATTCCCGGTGAAAATAAAAATCAGAAAGAAAATCAAATAGAAACGTAAATCGAATAGAAGTATAAACGTCTCTTTTATGTTTCGTTGTTTCAATTTTCGCCTCCTAGAAGCTTCGTTTTTATTACTCTTCCATTACGCTTCCATTTTTATTTTCATCAGAGCGATTGAATGCCATTTAATGACACAAGTTGACACACGTGTCGTTTTATCTTTTTTACTCATTGAATATTAAGAAAGATAGAACTGATATTAAAATGGAAAACATCCAGCATCAATGTTATGTTACGTATATTTACGAGGTATAAATTAATAAATAAATGTAATATAATATTTGTCCTTTGAACTACATTTATCTTTTATATCCGAAAATCATTGCTGAAATTGATGAAATAGCAATATGGCAAATCAAATTATTTTATACATAAACTCTCCTCCCTTTGAAAATTCGAATGTAAATACCTGCGCGTTCCATCCGAGGAAGATAAAAACCGCGAATGAACTAAAATGAACTAACCCGTTTAAAGTGTCGCGCATTGGCGTAGACTCGCCGAATGTCTACGCCGCTGGACGGCGCTGCGCCGGCCATTGCGCGGTCGTGTTTTGGCCGAGCGAAAAGATGGCGGATCGTTGTTTTCGATATCGTTCGCGCTCACAACACGTCGCCGAGGCACGTCGAGGTTCAGCGCAACTTTGAGGTCAATCCCGCGCGAAAGTTGACATGCCGCACGTGCACCAGTTCTGGCTGTGGTAGATAGTCGTTGTGCCAGTGACAATCGCCGGTGTGACTGCATCGCGCAGTACTCGCTGCATCGTCTCGGCGTCATTGTCGCCGCCGTTGTGGTGGTGTTAGTGGAGGGCATCGTTGTGGTCGTGATCGTCGTCGTTGTCCCGTGTGAAGGAAGCGGTGTAAATCACACAAAATTTTCGGATCTTGACGAGCAATTCCGACAATTTGTCGCCAGCGCGTCCAAGAGTCGATGCAAACAGGCGCGAGGACGCCATCGAGTCGGTAAAATGGTTACGCATCACTGCGAGTTTTTCTAACCCTCTTGTCGCTGTTTACTGCTCCCCCGCAAGAGACACGATTTTGGTTAGGTTACTCAAGTCGGGATTCGCATATCCTATGACACCAGAACGCCGTCGCGCGTGTTCCTCGCGGTGGTCCATGTTGACAATGTGACGCGACATTGGAATCTACGATTTGATAATCGATGGATAACACATTCGCGATGGCAAACGATTTTGACGCAGAGCAATTCGAGCGGAGGCTCCACGCGCTGAAAGACTCGCAGGAGTCTATCCAGGGCCTTTCTGCATGGTGCCTTGATAGGAGACATCATCACAAGAAGATTGTCACCACGTGGCTACAGGTTTTAAAGAAAGGTAAATCATTTTTTGTATTCAGCAGAAAGAGCAGCTTTCCTGTTAAAATTTTTTAATATGATTGGTTTTGTCTTTAGTTTCTCACTGGAAATGTATACACCAATACATGTTAATGAATTTTATTCACAATACTTGTGAAACTGTTTTATTTGCTGAACGCAACTATAGATTTACTCTCATAGATGTAAAATATTATCTTTTATTACAAATAAGATTGTCTGCTGTATTTGTGTTAGATTATTTATATATGGAACTTACATAATTCTATCATATTAAATATTCCATATGACTTTCATTGTCTTAAATATTTATTTTTAAAATACACATAGTTACTAAATAAAGAATGAAATACATAGGTAACATACTAGATGAAATAAATTGTTGCTACATAAAATTCATTTTTTTTTTATAACAGTGAAAGTGGAACATCGGCTCACATTATTTTATTTGGCCAATGATGTCATTCAATATTCAAAGAGGAAGAATTTTGAGTTTGTGGAGTCATGGGGAACTACTCTGCAACGTGCGACTCCTATGGTTCGCGATGAGAAAGTGAAGCATCGTATTTTGAGAATTTTCAAAATCTGGGATCAACGGCAAGTCTACGATGAGGAATTTCTTGCCGATCTATCCGGATTAATTTCAGCGGCACCAAAAAAAAAATTGGAGCCTCCACCGACCACACAGCCTGATGAGTTTCAGGCAGCTTTGCTCATTTCTACAATGAGGTCTTGTGCGACTCTGGAACAAGCTACTGATGCTAGATTACGTGATCTACGGGAAAGTAACATAGACATAGAATCTGCAGAAGAGTTACGTTCGTCGTTAAAGGACCGAAGACGCATGGAAGATGCAGAGAAAGAAATAGATTTAGTCGCTAGGAACGTCGAGAATTATGTTCGTGCATTGGAAGCAGAGATTAGGGAAAGGGCACAAGTAGTTGAATTGTTGGACCAAGCAGATCAGTTTTATGAGACTCAACGTGGGGAAGTTAAAATAGTAACGAATGTAAGTGTCAGATTTTATTGCAAAATATTCAATATTGTTGGTTTCTCATATTATATTTTTTATAAATAGGCATACCGAAATTTTGGCAGTCGTGTCAAGAATTTGAAGAAAAAGTTAGATGAATTACTACCTACATTCGTCTCGCCTATACCATCGCCGGATATAAACGCGCCCTCGCCGAGTCCTGACAGTGATATAGAGCTACCAGGAGAAGAAACTCAATCAGTAGCTAATCAGTCAGTAATGATCGACGTAGCACCACCGTCTCTGTATGGTTCATATTCTCATGAGTATGATCCTATTCCTGTACCTGCACCTAACATGGTACAAGGCAATGAGTCGACGGACTTTACCAATAATTTTCCTTCTTTTATGGGGGGAAATGTAGATTTTGGTAATATGGTAAGAATCAAATTACATATATATCGTTTTATAAAGGAAAGTTTTGCATTGTTTTAAACATTCAGTACATTGTATATTATTCTTTTTTTTTTTTTTTTTAGAGAAACATATTTAACGAAACCACTGAGACATCTCCTGGGATGTCTCAACAGTACAATGAATCTTTAGAGGTAATTATTACATTTACAACATTCTATATTATTTACATTTGTAACATTCTATTAAAATATGCGCTTTATGAGTTCAATGATTTTCAGGCAAAACCAATAGAAGTAATTAATATGAGACCTTCAAAAGATGAACAAAACAATGCAGATTTTAATATATCTAGTTTCCTGAAGACGGTTCTTCCATCATCTGATGGAACGTCAGACTCGAGTGCAATTCCAGGTTTAGGCCTGGACGTTTCCGAAAATCAAGTGGAATCGCCACAACGTCCTAATTATTCGCCCTCGTTAGGACCTGTAACACCTGTGGTCTCAAGAATGATGAGTAATCAGGGTACACCAGTCGTTAGTGGAGGCAGTGGTTTAAACAATTGTCAGATGAGTCACAGTACCCCTATATCGGTTCGCAATCTGCCCGAGTCTCACACCCCTTCACCGTATTCCAATCAAAACAGTCAAAATAACATAACTGGTCTCTTTGATGGACCCACCAACAATACAGTTAACCCTTTACCTCCTCCACCCTTACCACCTCTCTTCCTTGATGATGAGAATTGTTATAATAAGTTACCACCAAAATTTCCCACATGGACGTCGACGAACGAAGGTATTAAGGACTCTGCAAAATGGGAGGAAAAAGGTATAAATAATGTTTCATGATTCATTAACTTTATAATTATTCTACAATAATGCATAATGCATGTTTGTTATAATAAATTTTGCTATATGTTTAGGTAAAAATAGCATGAATCCTGCGTGGCCTGGCGATTGTGATGATAAAAATAAGAATTCCTGGATGGATGGCGATGGAGATAGATGGGACTCCAATAACGATTCCACATGGCCAGTCAATGACAGAACAAAAAATGACATGCTATCCGAGACTCCTGAATCGCCGCCCATGTATGAAAAAGCTGGTTTTGCCGAGCCGGTGGAATACAACGAGCCACAACCACAAGAATCTCTAAATACTACAGGAGATGTAGATCATAGGTAACATAATTTTTACACCAGCTTCTATCAGAAACTGTAACTATATACATTATTATTGTTTTAATTTTTAGATTGTTGATCAATTATATGATTTTCTAATTATTAAAATCTATATATTTTATATATTTTCATATCATTTACAGAGTGATTCCAATGCCAATGACCTGCGAAAATCAGCTACCATATCGCTTGATGAAAGCTGCAGATGTGGATCATCGTAATTTGATCAGTCTGACTGGCAGCCCGGCAAATAACCACAATCCTGGTGAGCCGTCTTCTTTAGCCAATAACAACAATCTATGGTCCACAGGCGATCAGGATTATCGGTGAGCTTTATACTATTTTTATGTCCATCCATTTTTATAACTAAATATATACATTTCTTATATAGTTTATATTTATGCTCATATATATATATGTATGTATGTATGTATGTATGTATGTATGTATGTATGTATGTATGTATGTATGTATGTATGTATGTATGTATGTATGTATGTATGTATGTATGTATGTATATATATATATATATATATATATATATATATATATGTATAATCTTTATATAATTTATATAATTTAGGCGACACATGCAGTCTGGTGACATTGTTGAAAGTGTTGATATGGAGATGTCGGACGATGAGACTGACAGCAAGCCGAAAGGCAGGGTTCTTGTCGATCTGAGGTTGCAGGATCGCGACATGCGTGTTGGTGTACCAGTGCCATCATCTCATCACGACATGGATATGCGTATGATTCCTCTTCCCATCGGGCAAATGCCTGATCCGCGTGATAATCAACTAATGCAAGATATGCACTTGATGCGTCCGGGACCACCTCCACCACCGCCGCTACCTCAGTTTCAACATCAGGGTCAAGGTGGTTTCCGACAAGATCAGCCGATAGATTTTCATCCGAATCAACCGAAGTTTCCGCAGAACAGACCACCAAACTTTCTACGGAATCAAGATTTTCATTCAAATCAACAAGAATTTCATCAAATTCATCAATCGCAACAAGATTTTGAATATCGCGATAGAGAACACAATATCCGTTCGAAGCAAGATTTTTTGACGGAATCGCCGGGACGTGGGAGATATTCGCAATCGGCGGATCATCAACATCAACACGACAATTCACCCTTTCATAGAAACGAATGGAATAATCGCGGTGGTCGTGGATTTCCGAGGAACCGCCGGGATAGATACTCGGAAGATCACAATGTACAAAAGCAGCGGAACAATTTATTGAATAGTCGCAAATCGAGATCGCAGGATCAACAGCATCACCAGTCACCGTCGGAGATCCCACCCAACAATAGACCATTACTGCTACCTGACACCATCTTCGATGAGAAGGGTATGCCGATTGGCTTACCGGAATTTGATCAGGATAACAACATACTATCTAACACTCAAACAGAACCGGAACATAATTCTGATAACTGTCAGAATTCTTTAGTACCACATATACAACAGACTTTGCATGACATGCCGAGTTCTTTTGACGATTCTGAACGCAATCAACAACAGCAGAATTGTCAGTTAGTCTCTGATGAGCAGCGGGCATCGTCTTTGACTGAATCGGAAGATCAGTCATCAACGATAAATCAAACGATGGTTATTCCGATAAGGACAGATAACGTTGATGATGAATCGCAACAAATACAACATGTCCTTATTTCAGAATGCAAGGAGCACGTTGAGTCGACTGAACACTCCGATTTCGCAGAGAAGACAAGTGTGACTGACGAACTGATTAATCAAGGACAGAACATGAATTCTGCAGAAACGGAGTCATTAGATGAAACAATGACCATAATAAATAAAGAGATAAAGAGAACAGCAAACGGTGATTGCGACGAGCAAAGTCATGAAGAAGGAAGCCCCAACAAAAAAAGGCCCCTCTTACAGAACGGGCCGCCAATGCTGAACGCTAATGATGACTTATCTGACCTGAATGGTCCTACACCGACGGATTTACATCCTGCCATAATGTACGAATACGATGGATCAAATTTTCGGCCACGCATTGGCGCTCCACCTTTCCCGCTCTGGCGAGGCGGACTACCTCCTCCACCTTCTTCCAGAGGTGGCAGAGGAGGTTTTAGAGGTGGGCTCTTGGGGATACCGCGAGGTCCATGGATGGACAGAGGACCACGCGGTCCTATAGTCGGCAACTTCTTACCAAGAGGATTGAAACGTGGAGGCAAACAATTTTGGGGCGGCGGTGGTTTCAGAGGCCGGGGACGAGGCAGTAACTGGTAGATAAAGAGAAAAACTTTGAGACTCGACGACTCCGTCGTCGTAATCTGACCGGATACATATGCGAAACGCGTTTCGCTCTCTGTAAATAAACAAACCGACACGTTTCGACATTCACACACGCGTGCGTTCGCGCGCGCATCTACCCACTTGTTCATACATACGCACACGCACATTTAATACACGTACATAAAAGTAGATAAAGAATCGGTTGGTTCTAAACAGTGAGATCTTCAGTGATGAAGATTCTTCACATTCTCTTGTGCGATTGATTCGCCTATATAAATATATAAATAACAAAATTATAGATATATATATATATATATATATACATATATATATAAAAACATATAGCTATATGCATACTTAGTACATGTTTTGTTAAGATCTTAACGAGTGTTATCGAAGCGGCTTGCGTTCGCATACATGTATATACATGTGTACACACATATATGCTATTATCGTGCTCAGTAAATAATTAGGAACAACGTACGGGAAATCTGGACGCGATATGTCGTCGTTTATAGTCGCTGCGATAATGACTACAATCGTCACTCCCATAGGTTTTTATGTCAGGAAGATTTGTGTTTATGTATGCGCTGAGAGAACTAATGATAAATTCTCCATCTCGTGAAGGAGGGTCGAGCATTGAGCGAAGTTGAACACTGAAAATCATAAAAACTACAATAATTAATTGACGATAGTTAATTGACAGCATCAATTGGAACCGAGCGTAATTTCACCGAGTTCAAATTTCCGTGCTGTAAATTTACGAAAGTAATCGCTATAAAATGATAATATGAGCGGAAAATGAACTCTTTCTCTCGAAATTACGGCAGTTTCAATTTTTTTACTAATAATATGTGTTTCTGACCTGATCACTATTCATATTCTATGATCCATGTTCCAAAAGTCTTCTATTATTTCCTTTCCTCGTCCACCTTCAAAATAAGAATTGCAATCACTTGTTTTCTCCCCACCTATGCCTCATCTGACTGTGTTCTCCACCGTTTGGTCGAGGTTCATTATAAGAGAAGAGAAAAAAAAAATGGAAAATATACAGGCGTGTCAATGAACATTTTTAAAGTGTACTAATAAAATACAGTGTTTACGTTCTGGTCCGCTTCGTACATTTTCCCTATTGTTATTTCTCGTTTGTATTTCGTAGATGATGAGTGTTTCTTCTCGATCGTAAATTGTCCTTGTTCATAAGAAAGAAACCGCAATAATTAATTTATCAGTTATCTGAAGACTCAACCGAAAGCGTTATATTTAATTTGTTTTATGTTAAAAACACAAAACAAATTAAATACGAAAAAATTATAAATTATATTTTATAATTTATGTTATGTGAAAAAACTATAAATATATATTTTATAATGTATGGTTTTTCCACATTTAATTTATTTATTTTGTGCTTTCAACATAAAATAAATTAAATGTCAAAAAAACTATAAATTATAAAATTATTATAAAATTGTTTTTAATATCGATTTGAAAGATGGGCTTATAAAATGCTCTTGTAATAACTAATATTTTTCTATATTTGTGATTGAAAAAAAAAGAGATTATAAAATGAATAAGACTTTAAATCCGAAACGATACGCTTGCTATTCGCAAAATTCTTTATCTTTAGTTTTGCAATTGTTTGTGTATTCAAATATCGCCAAATTATTAATCGCGAATTTCGAGTTTTTGTTTAGAAATCTTTTAAAAATAAATCAATTTTTATTTTTATGTCCTTCAAAAATTTATTTTTATTTTATTATGTCCTTCGAAAATCAATTTTAATTTTTATTATATCGATCAGTGCATTTATTTTCCCTGCTGTAGAAGAGGTTGTATTGTTTTGTTAAAAGCAAGCGAATCGTTGACACTCGAACTGAGTGTAACAAGTGCAAAAAAACCCGTGAAATTCTCTCTCTCTCTCTCTCTCTCTTTCTAATTGTTTAATAAATAATATTAAGGATCTTTCTCTCTACAGCTCTCAAGTTTGATCGGTGTAACTGTATTTCCGTTCTCGGACGACACCGTTTTACCGACGCACACGGATCATTCGTGGTGTTACGATTATTGCGAGAACGTAAAACGCACGTAAACGCATCTATCTCGACATATATATATCTAACAATTTCCTTTCCTTTTTTTCTTTTCTTTTTTTCACAAGTATCGCGATCTCAATATGCACTGCCTTACGCATTTCTCATTTATGATTTTTTTTCCGTACGTAATTGCAAAAGTACGAAAAAGAGATATGATTTTATATCGATTGTGACTCGCTGCCCGTTTCGTTCTTTTCCAAGTCCGCGATAATAGTGATTAAATTAGATTAGGACGTCGTTTAGCGAGTGAAAATGAAGACTATATTCCTTTAGATTACGCGGGAGGGAGGGAAGAAGAGGGATGTGTGGGATACGCGTGGAATATTACGGCTGCAATGCAATTTCATGAACAGGCTATCCAAAATGGCGATATCCAAAATGGGTAGTATTTTCGAAGATCTGTTCTTGCGTCGAACGGTCGGATATGAAACTTCTGACACTTCCGGAAGATGTAGGATATATCCAGAAGATATATTATAGGCTGTCTCGGAAGAGATGTGAATTAGTAACAGAATTTTATCCTCGCGATATGTATATAGTTTAACATTTTCCCTTTCTTTCGAAGAAAATAAAGTTACACAATAATTTTTCTTTCTCTTAATTAAAATACGATCATAAATAAAAATAATAACGCATTTATGTTTTCGATCTATTTATTGTGTATTTGTAAATGTATTAGCAAAAGTTGTGTGGAATTGTAGTCTATTTGTGATCTTAAATAAGATAATTGTTAATTACTATAATATATTATACAAATAGTTGAATAGATAATTTATCAGCTTCAGTATTGCAATAGAAGTTAATGAAGTTCCTTACAGACGTTAGAATGTGAAACAATTGAAAGTTTGCTGAGAATTACAATAAAATATGTTGAATGAGTTGTTTCAATAAACAGGGTGCTCTTTGTATATAAACGACACAATCTTGTTTCTTTAATAATTTTTATCCATTTTTTTTTTATATTAACAGAAACGTATCTTGATGTTAAATAACGGAAAATATTCTATTAATGATAAAAGTTACACGATGAAAGAAAGTAAACTTGATAGTTTTTCTAAACTTTTTATTTTTGAAGATAGATCAAAGCTTGAATAGTAATATAAAATAAAAATTTTAAACAAACAAGAATTTTTCTAAAATCTTTTAGTAGTGTTATTACTGATATACATCACGTTTGAGACAGCCTGCACATTCGTGTACAAACTACGTATTTCTTCGAGAAGCTACATTTCGCACTTGAAGTTTTAATAATGGAACCGCCCTTGATTATCGAGAGTGTTTTGCAACTTATATAAATTTATGAGAGTTTTAGCTAGAAGTGCCTTTTTTACTAAAGTGAATCTCCATCTTGTTTTGTAAGGGAAAATGTGATATCTTTTTTGGTGGGGTGGGGAAAATGTATATGAACAAAATTACGACTGCTTCTATAATTTAATTAGTCGAATATATGCACGAATAATGAAAGAATGAGAGAATGAAACAGTGTTTGTATGTGTGTGTATATGAGAGCGAGCGAGTGGGATAGAGAGAGTAAGAGAGGGTAGAAAGTAGAGAATAATCGATTCAGAGTTCTATTAATAAACGAAGTACGGTTATTTCAGCGAATTATCATGTATATACATTAAATTAATGTTTAATTAATTAATTTTACATTAACGTTAAAGTTAACAAGTTTTATATCAGGATATAAAACGAATGTGCATACTGTGTATGCGAAAAGTTTTGTACATTGCTTAATAAAAGATTGATCTTTATTATTGCAAGTCTAATTTATTTTTATAATTATAATTACAGTATTATATATTTTTTATTTACTACGTACCAACGTAGATAAATTATATGTTGATGTCAATTACTTTTGAAAATAAAAAAATACTTGCGTAATAATAAAATTATCATGTTTTCTAAACTTTTATGAAATATATTTATTATATTTTTATAAAAATCGAGAGAATTTTA
>JAANIA010001671.1:837311-858679 GCA_017607525.1 Pseudoatta argentina
TGAAGCAACATTTAATCATACAGGGAGAAAACATTTAGAAATATTTTCTTATAATTGAACATCAATCATAAAATATTAGACTAATATAATCAAGTAGAAAAAAGCCACGAGGTTTTTTAAAATTTTTAAACTTTTAATAAATGAATATCTGTGCAGATATCTCTGAATTAACGAGTATATTAGAATAACGTTGTGCATCAACCTAGATTTTTATAATAAAATTAGATCCACGAATTACAACTTTGTCTATTTTTGAATTTGGAAACAAACATATTATTTTACAAATGTAAAATGTATAAAATAACATTTTCTAAATATTCGCTCGACCTTTACTAATTGAATTACATTCTGTTGAATGATTGCAATGGATAAATAGACTCTCTGCCATTTTACCGAGATCGACGCAGCTCTTGGCATGCTGAGAGTTCGGCGTGGGCACGCCGCTCACGCAGTAGTAACAGTCGCCCAAAAATTTGATTCTCAGTACATTGTGCCTTTCGGATGCTTCGTCGAAACTGCCGAATAGATCGTTCAATGTCTCCACGAGTTTCCGTATCGGCAGCGTTACAGTCAATCCGGAGAAGTTCACTACGTCCGCGTACAGGATGCTCACGTTATCGTGCGTCTCTACGCATAAATCGCTGAAAGAGAATAATTGGAGTATAATAATCGAATCGAAAGAGAACATAGTACTTGCTATGAAGACTTCGTACCAGTATGGTCTGCCTTTTGGCGGAGGACTCTTTTTGTGCTCTTCTATGAATTTGAAAATATCCCGAAAGTCCTTTTTTATTTTCGCCACTATGTGTTGTGGCAATATACTCCGTGTCAATTGCTCCTGTAATTATTGATTATTTCCAATTTCAGATATGTTCGATCAATCAGTTGATTTTTTTATCGTGAACTCTGGTAGATAAATTTCAGTTTGTAAAAAATACAATCCAACTTCTATGATAGTAAAAATTCATTGTTAAAGCTTTCACAAGTATGTAAGAATTTTTACAGATTTTTATACAATGCAGAACAATAAAAAAATCTGTACTGAAGTAGACCCAGGTTGCAAACGAGGCGTGAAAATTTCACATTACTGATGGTTAAATTTCTATAATTTTATATTTAGTTTAAATTTTTATAATGTTCGCAAATTCCGATTTTTGGATTCTTATCATTAGATCAGATCTATGATCACTTTCATAATATCTTTTTGCAATTTTCTATTTTGCGTTTATATTCTTCGCTAGAAATATACCTAGTAGATGATGGATAGTCGATCTAGGGAATGAAGTGTAAAGGACAACAGGAACTCAATTGTATTTATCACGGTCGCATGTTTACGTGCTCAGCATCGTGAATTTGTTTTTACATTCTTCGTACGGAATGCTACTCATTTGTCAAAAGAGAATTACTCGAATAGAACAGGAAGAAAGACAAAAGAAAAAGACAATGAAATAAAGATTTAATACACGCTTTTCGTCAATGAAAATTATCTCAAAATTGTCTAATATCTAATTTCTGACAAATGTGACGAGATGTATCGCAATAATTCAATTACGTCCGTTTAAACCTACTTCTTGATCCTTCTCGTAATTGAGCCTGAGCGTGGACTCGACGCATTTCCGGCGGTCCAGGAAGGAGCGTCTGATGACGACCTCGTTCATGAACCTGAAGTAGAGTCCCAGAGCGTTCACGCACGTGAAGTATATCGCATCGCTGACGATCTGCGATTGGGGAGTGAACAAAAGAAAGAAAAGCATTCCATTCTTAGCTGCTGGTTTACTCGAGCAATCGCACTGCGGTTTTGCATTAGCGCGATTACGTCGCGTATCGTCGGTGTAGGGTTTACCTTGGTAATGTAATCGGACGTGTTGTTGTAGGTGATTATTGACAGGGTCGCCAAGTAACACATGCTGGCCGTAAGGCCGAGCACGAGAGCGTGCGAATTCTTTGTGATCGGCAGGAACACGTAGCATGCGAGAAGCGAGTGCGTCGCGTATGCCGGTCTGAAAAGAAAGAAATGCTGCTGGAAAAAGCGCGTGTACGTAGTACGCACGTGACGCACGGAATCGTGAATTCGCGGATGCATGCTTATTGGCGAAAATTGAAAAGATATACGAACGTAATCGTCTAAATTTATTGCGTATAACGGATCTCAGGTTTAACGAGGAAAAAAATGCAATCGGAGCACGCACGTTAAACGAGTGGAGAACGTAAAATGTACGCGCCCGTATACGCGCATCAAGGATATTTTCGATTCCTGTATGTTGACTGATTATTCTGCTAGGAAGGCCTTTTACATTATTAACTTAAAACCAAATTATTAGATCAATTTGTTTCTCAAAGATATTTTCTTTATATTCGAAATACAACATAACATAATTGAAAATATCTATAACTATATATAAAATTTAATTCTTATAAATTAATTGTTATACAATTGTGACTTTTCAGTTTCCTAATCTTCTAAGATATGTCATAATCACCTAAAGAATACATCGCGTAATCTTAAGCAGCATTCCGTTTGTGCCTGTTCTTAAATTATTATTATTTTGCGTATATACAGATAGAGCTCACAATATCAATAAGTTATAATATCAGTTGCTGTTCTAACAGTTGCTGTTTTTGTGTTGCGCGTGCGAGGACAAAAGCACGCGCCTTTATCAGTAATAAATATTTACGCGATTTGTGTCATGCAGTTATCGCGGAATAATTTCGATAAACCACTAAATAAATGGCGCAAGGAAGTAACCGCGGCTGATACTAAAATAGTGATGATAATCAGATGCAATCTCGCATGATTATCCCTGTCACAGGTCAAGTTATCGATACCTTATCGGTGGAATATCCTCGGCGTAAGTGAAAACGTAAAATAAAGGTATGGTCAGATCACAAACGACCAAAAGCACGATGATCATCCAAGACAACATGATCGGCAAATAGGTGTTTTTGGCGATGTGCCTCGATCGGAATGATAAGGCGATCATAGGACACATCAGAGCGCCCACGATGCAATAGACTACGATTTCCAACAAGCATTCCTTCATGCCGACCTAAATCAAGAAGAAAACTCTAGCTTATGTCCCTCAACATTACTTACAAATTTTTCAAACTTACATTATCTCCAAGTAACGTCATTAATTAAGGAATTACTGCAGTAGGAACTAAATGATTTTTAATCTCTAAGTACTTAAGTTTCCAAGATTAAACGGTTAAATAAATAATTTTTTGTATTACGTTTTAAGTGAAAATTTAGTTTAAAAAAAACATATAAGTCCATCAAAGATTATATAAAGTTATTATTAAACGTATATAGTTGAAAATTTCTAAATAAAATGAAACGCTTTTTTTTCTCTTTCTACTGTGTATTTTTAATAAAAATGAGCTTACCGTTATGATCAGAGACAAGCAATACGCAAATCCAAGTAGCAGTTGTAGCAAGATGAATATCGAGAGATAACCATATTGTATTCTTCTGTGATAGATTGTATACAGCTTTTCTAAGTTCTTGTACCTGAATTGTTTCTGAAAATGAAAACTTGCATGAGATCGTTATAATCAATTCGTTGAATCAGCAATGCTACAGAAACACGCAAAGGAACTTGTTGCGATAAAACGATTAAATTATCAATCGTTACAAATATCAGAATTTTATTTCTAAGAAAATTTAACCGAGTTTAATCTAAACATTTTATTGTGAATCTAAACATTATATCGTGATTCTTTAATTCTTAATTTTAAATAACTGTTTATCAATTATGCTTTTTAAATATTGGTTTTACAAATATATGTAACAATAAATTAGATGCGAAAGTAATAAAGCATAAGATCCTGCAATTACAATTCAAATATATTTTTGTTTCGTTTCGGAAGTATTATAGATTATCTGGAGTATGCACTGTTATCATTCCAAAGAAAGTATCAGTCAATGTAGATTAAGGATGATGAATATCGCCATTGTGAAAAACACACGCAGCTCAACGTCGCAATTCATCTCAGCGAGAAGAGACTAGAGTATTTGCATAAAAATTAATTTTCATTCTGTTAAGGGCAAAGTTCTTTACTATTCATTTTACATCTTAGTGTGGTCCATCAATTATCTCAGGATTTCGTTTTAGTTAATAATTGTATATATCAGAGCAGGAGATATCCTTTCATACTGAAGCAAGAATTTCCTCTCACATCGAAACATCATTTTGATCGGTATAGAGGTGTAACTTATCAGAAGTATCATCGTCACATTATTATCATTGTATCATTCTTTGAGAAATGTCCATAAATTTTCGGACAAAATACACTCGATCACTCAACTGGAGCTAGGATACTCCTTTACTTCAACTCCTTTCATTTCAGTTACTCAACATAATAAATGCGTAAGATTGATAATTCTCAGTTCGTTATTTATATAAAAATGAAAAAAAGGTGATTTTAACGATCCAAGAGTAAATTAGCTGTGTGATAGATTAGGTCCAGTAAATGCACACTTTTAATCACTTTCGTTTACTCCGCACTCTGCTAATCTCCATCACAGGCCAACAGGTATCATAAGTCGTCTCTAGGAGATTGCGACAGAAATCCAGTCCTTACGAACTCATCCTCGCAGACCGGGGCTGCACTTCCGCCAGTAGTACGTCCGTTCGCACGACGATCATATAGCGATCTGCTGATCGCGTGCGTATGGCGCGTGGCGCGCGCAAATTACACAGCTAAGCTCGTAAAACGATAAAGCTGCATCCGGCTGATCCGGCTGTCATCTGGCGCAGTCGCGCAGTCCCGGCTGTTTCCAGCATGCAACGTGTGCACCGTGGAATGCACCGCAAGCTCCCGCTGGAATTGCGCGCCTTCGAGTTGCTGATATGTCGGAATTACGGTCAGGATTAATCCTTATTGATGTATCCAAAGCGCGAGTACCAAATATGCTCCCTCACGCGTTCGTTCGATCCTTTCTTCATCTACCTTAATTCAATCTTCTTTAACGACCAATTAAAATACGTATATTTAAATGGTTCCATTATTCTTTCATTCGAAAGCTCACTCACAGGTCAATTCTAGTTTCAACAAATTTCTAATAGTCACAATTTTTTCTAGCACTAATTAAGAGCGAAGAAGTTAGGAAGTTAAATGTCAATGTCGAATTTCGAGAGAGGCAGAGATACGGAGAGGCAGAGATTAACCGCATATTTTTCTGAGACAATTCATGAGACAAAGAATTTTTTTGAAGAATTTCTCATTTCTCACGATATCTTGCGATAAATTACGTGAGCAAGATTATTACAAGTATGCGACGGATTTAGATATTTAAAAGCATCTGTGTACACGTTCTAAAAAAAGATTTTTCCCCGACAATTTTGACGAGACTTCATCATTGCGGTCATCGACTGCAAATAGAATATATTATCGTCCCCAACGGCTGACGATATTCAGATAACGCGCGACATCGTATCGAAAAGCAGAGTGTCCACAAGGCGAAACATCTGTTTTTACTTGACGATACTCACATGCGATCGGCCGAAAAGATCCGAGATTTGCACCGCGAGGTAGACGTGCGATTTTTTTTTCCCCACGCGATGCACGACCACACCCGCTGAAAAGTCGCGTCCGTCTAAAATGCAACGGTTAGCCAAGGTGCGCTTGAAGGAACCTCCACTTGCAGCAGCAGCAGCCGGGGGAAACGTGCTTTCGTGCTTTCGTGCTTTCGTCTCGCGCGTGCGTTTTATCCGCACGTTCCCGCTTAGCTTGGTGAATCTCTCTCTCTCTCTCTCTCCCCCCTCTCCCTCTCTCTCTCTCTCTCTCTCTCTCTCTCTCTCTCTCTCTCTCTCTCTTTCGTCTAGCTGAATATTGATCTTCAATCCCGAATTCGCGCAGCAGGTCTCCATCTCTTCCCTTTTTGTCTTTCACTCTCACTATTATTCATCGTCCTCTTTGTTCTTTTCATCCTTCAACTCTTTCAATTCAATGTCATTCGAATAATGTCATTCAGTAACGATAAATGGCATCCATAAATGACTGCCCTATTAGATAATGATATAAGTGTTATTTGAAAAACATATAAATTTTGCATAAACTATTACACTGTACATTTTTGCAACATTTTTGCAATATCATGCAATTTCATATTGGAACTCGTAGTTTCATATCTCCGAAAGTTGTCTCTGCAGTATTTATTCCATTGCAATTTAGTAAATTGCAATTTATCATTGCTAAAAAAATTGTCCGATATATTGAAATAAAGGTATCTTGCTATCGAAATTCCTCGAATAAGCAAACGTGAACAAAAACTGCTTTGATGAGATTATCGATTTCATCACAGCAAACGTATTCGAGTGAGGGGATTAATTGAGATCTGATCGATATTCTCATTAATCCTCTGAATATTTTGATTTATTAGTATAACGATCAAATCAAAACAAACTTCGAATCGTAAAAATGATTTTACTTAAGCAAGTTATTCTGTTCGACGTTTAGGAAAAAATTCACGTGTTCAAAACGAATGAAGAATAAAACGTGAAACAATAAGTATCTCGTTGGACTGTTCATGTGAATACACAAATGCCAATAGAAAACAGAGCCCATAACGGTCAAAGCTGGATCTTTGGTTTAAATAATTCAGTGCAATAAAAGTAATATCATTTTCAATAGGAAATTATCGTAGAAACTTCTTTTCAAAGAAGTTTGAATTCTAATCAAGAATGAAATCTCCTCCAGAATTATTATCATTGATTTTTATGACATTTAATTCTTGAATCGCTTAATTAATTGTAATACGAGTAATTAACTTACAATAACCCACATCACCTAAGAAAAGAATGTAGGGAAAGAAGCAATAAGGTTTCTTTCAGCTTTACATAGCTCTTCAAGAGCTTTCGAGCGTTACAGTGAACATCCTTCGGCCATTTAGATAAATTGATCGCCGCTCGATAAGCAGCACCTTCAAAGAAGTCACTCGTTCTTTCTCACTCATTCATTTGATGAGTCATTTCCTTCTGATAGTGACTCTCGCGTTAAAAATTCTTCCACAATCTCGTTTTCCAGGTAACATCGTTTCAGAGCTGTTATCAATACTGGGACATTCCGAATCGTTGGCGAAATTCTCTTGGACTATACAATACTCTTGCGATTACGCTCTATTGTTAATGCAAATTCTTCATTGTTAAGTTTTTGTTAACGTGCTTTAGCATATCGAACAATAACTTCGATATTTAATCAGAAGTTTTAATTTCAAAATCAAGATATTCAACTGTTTATAAATTATATTTGCACTTTAGAAAGTTTCTTTTATAGAAAGAACTGAAAGAAATGCTCAAAAGAAATGTAT
Source organism: Pseudoatta argentina (assembly GCA_017607525.1). Taxonomy (NCBI): domain Eukaryota; kingdom Metazoa; phylum Arthropoda; class Insecta; order Hymenoptera; family Formicidae; genus Pseudoatta; species Pseudoatta argentina. The sequence continues at coordinate 844,621 of JAANIA010001671.1, forward strand.
GGTCAAGAATTTCAAGATTTCAAGAATATGAAAATAGTTGTTTATTTAATCCAAGATTTTTTAACGCACCGCAAAGTTCGATAAGTTCAGGAACTTAAGCTTTACAAAATACCTTCACTGTCATAGATTTTCAACCTAGAATTTGAGTTTGAAAATCTAAGAAAAACAGTATAAAATAAAATAATACAAATCTTTAATATAAAAAAGTGTATCGCTTATGTTTATATGTTCGTTCAATTATAAATTGTAATTATTTAATTAATAATACATAGATAAAACAAGTGTGTTAATAATTTTTCAGATTTATTTTATACAAACAATTTTCAAATTATAATAAGAAAATAATGTCATACGATCTGAAACAATTATAAAATACAAATAAAAATGCATATTTATTTTATAAATTATATCAATAAAGAAGCCTAATAATAATAAAGCAAAATAAAAGATAGCTATCGAAATTCTCGGTAACGTGGATCAAACGATAAGACGCCGTACAGTCTACTAAGAGTGAGGTACCAAGAGTAAGCTCATTAAAGTGAGACTTTTTAAACATTCGTCGATAAAGACAGATGGTTCTAACGTATGAATTGATCGTTCACTTACCCGCAGACCAGACCACGTCCACTCGTCAAAGCTATCGGAAGAGATGATGCGGCCGTCGTCTTCCTTCTGCAGCGAACTGAACGATGCTCGGGTTACCAGTTCCATATCCATTCTAACTTCGTTAGCCGAGTTTGGATCATCCATGTCGATGATAGTCACAGCAAGACGACAACGGCGATGACAGCGTGCTCATCGCGATGACGGATTCGCGACTGGAGAACGAATCGCAATTGAAAAGCGAATCACCCCGAGCGTTGAGTTCCGTGATGATCAAGCCAAGCCCAGGCTTTATCGTGATAAGAGAAATGGGCCACTCGAAACCCCCCTGCGACTTTCCTACATTGTCTCCCCCCTTTTTCTCCCCCCGCCCCCTCTCCATTCATCCTTTCATTCATTCATTTCTCTCTCTCTCTCTCTCTCTCTCTCTCTCTCTCTCGTTTCGATTAACTATGATGCATGCTTCTGATTTTTTGTACTTAGGAACTTTGTCTAGTATATAGTATAGCATCGATCGTGGGCGACAAAGTGACCTGTGGGAAAGCTGCTCGAGAAACGTTGTCTCATTGTCGGAAATGCTTCGTGAGGCAAATAAAATGTATTTTTGGACGGAAACATTTTTCTGAAGAATTCACACACAGAACTCACAAAGAAGACCAACCAATGCAAATGCCTCAATAATAACGTAGTCAGAAACATTCGCCGCCCGCTGACATTTTAGAGAGAATTCGCATTTCTCGTTAGTGTGAACCGTACGATTCACTTTACACGTCGAGAAATACCAATATATTTATGCACACACGCTTCAATTGTCTCTTTTTAAACAAAATAAGTAAATAAGGAGTCACTCTGGCGAAAGCTTTTATTGGCAAGTTGTGTTAGGCACGATTTATCCAAGCGATATCGAGAATAGCTATCAAGTTCCTTTTGTCTTTGAACGTTTTCAAGGTCAGCTAATCGATTCTCCTTGTGTTTGAAAATTGGATTTATCCCGCCTGAAAAGAGGACTTTTAAACTTGTATTTGGTGTTACAAAATGCCGTCCTGGAAACGTAGTCATTGATTGTTGGAAAGGCACGGTCCAATCTTGGAAAATATGCACGTTCAAATTATCAATTACAAGAAATAAAGAACAATTACATTTCTGTGCATAAAAAAACTCTATAAAAACGAACGAGATTTTATATATTAGAATCCAATACTTTATTCGATCATATAAAATATCCACAGATGACTACATAGTCATCAACTTCAAAACTATTAATAAGAACGTCTGCTAGGATAAAATTTGAATGTATTATATTTTTTTCTTTGAACAGTAACGTTTTTGCTTACATTCTTTCTCCAGCAATTATATCACAATTGAATTATCGAACGGTAGTACACTCGATAGCGGCTCTTCTGTACCTATTTTTGAGTAATTTCTCGTCTGTGGCTCCCCTTTACTCGTTTTTATAAACGAGATAGTCGAAATTGATTGAAAAATTAGATGGATATTTTTGCCAACTGATAACATTCGGTTCTTGCAAAATTATTCTACTGACGGTATCAATTATTAAAATGTATCAAATAAAACGTTTGCAGATTTTTCTACATAGAATATTTGTTAAATTACGGCTTAGTCTTTTATTACTATTAATAACTTCTTGTATAAAATTATTTTTTTTTTAATAATTCTTAGCCAACTATGATATTTACATTTAATGAAGATTTCAGTTATGCTGATGCCTAATTATTTACAAGCTATTATAGTCTATTGTACTATATGTTATTCTAATTAATTAATTCAGGAGCATAAAAGCCAAACGCTGTTGGTGCAATGTATAATTTTTATACATATAAAATGATGATATAATAATAGATAAACATTTCGACCTTAAATTAAGTCATCCTCAGTATCCAAACAAACTATAAGTTATAAATTTTACTTCATTTAATATTTATAAANTATAAATATTAAATGAAGTAAAATTTATAACTTATAGTTTGTTTGGATACTGAGGATGACTTAATTTAAGGTCGAAATGTTTATCTATTATTATATCATCATTTTATATGTATAAAAATTATACATTGCACCAACATCGTTTGGCTTTTATGCTCCTGAATTAATTAATTCGATTTGTTTGGAAAGCTATTATATAGAAATTATATGTTACTCTGTTAACATAGTTAACAGAGGCTTTTTATAGAGCCTTGCAATAAAATAAATTAAATTAAATTACATTAAATTAAATTAAAATTTCAAACTGAATTGCTTACGATAGAGAGTAGCTAATTAAGAATATCATTCCAGTATAATAAAACTAATTAAAGTTAAAATTTAAAGAACTTTATTCAGTTCGCTCTAAGTGGACGTATATTTCAAGTTACCGTATCTGACAAGCCTTCAAATTATTCTTCATCTTTATCCTTGCCGTTTAATTATATGTACATGAATCAAAGATTAGCCAAGTTACGTGATTTCGTTATAATAATGTGAATCAACAAACCGTGATCTGAAAGTGAAATCTACAAAGAAATGAAGAAAATATTTTCAGTGCAGTTATATCACTGCGATTGGAACATTTTATGCTGATCATCGTTGAACGTTTCATTGTCTTTGACTTCCTTTCTCCGACACTTATTCACGCTAAATGCATCGTTTATCATCTCGTATTAAAAATCGTGTCCTCAACAATGCGATTGCACGTTAATTCATGGAGAAGACCTTACGATCGCTTAAACCCACGTGTATTCGATCTACCGTGATCATCAAGATCGGCTGCAATAATAACATGATGATAACAGACATAACTGCTGGCACTTTTCGAATTTTGAAAAGGCCAGAGAAAAGGATAGAGATAGCAATTTTAGCGAATGGTAATTGCGAAGATTGGTCGCTAACAATAAGTAGCAATAACAATGGAGAACCGGATGGAAATTGGTTGCGGGTAATCAGATTTGGTTCAGCGTATACGATTTTGGCGATCGGACGTAAGCTACGAAATTAACTTTCCGAACACTGCTAATTGCATCCTGCCCCTTCCGGATCACATAGCTCCGCGACCAAATCGAGTGATCTAAACGATCAGTAATGTCTGTACGAGAAAGGACGCCGTTTTAATGGACTCTCCTTAATGGGCTGTCTCGATAGAATAAATCGAATGAATATTAATTATCAATCGATTATCATGACGGATGATTCAACTGAGAGGAATCTCGAGTTAATATTTGTTGATCGCTATGCGTTCGCAGGTGTTTTTCTTTTTATTTATTTCTAGAGAGCATCAAAAAGAGAGAAATACCAAATTAATGACTGGATAAGCTTGTTCGAATAGAGAACATGAGTCATGTACGATAAAGAGTCTGACAAATGCGTATTAAAACTTACATGACTGCTCGCAATTTTTTTACACAGATACTAGTAAAACTGAAAATGCTATTCATTTAATGTCACATCAAGTAAGTAATTAATTAACACATTAAATGATTTAAGGAAAGAAATAAATAAATCAAAGCATTCTATTATTGAAAGAAAATAAATCGAGATAGCCGAATAAATAAAACGGTGATTTAAAAGTTAATGAGAAACGACGATATCTTTTTGATATTTTCATTGAAGAAAAATCAATTTTAACCCTTTGGTATCACACTACATGAACGACACACTTAAATATGACATACCCAACCCAATTTGATTGCTTGTAACTTTTATAAAAATGAATATATTGTAAAGAATTTTTTTATTGAAAACATGCAGTCATTAAGGAACATAACAGTATCAAGTAAATGTATGTATCTTTATTCAAAAAAGTCATAAGCAATAAAAAAGTATTAGAAAAACTATAGAAAAAGAAAATTTGGACATGCCATACCCAGAATGATACCAAATGGTTAAATTTATCTAAAAGCTCGTTAAAATTAAATTCGTGGATGACAAAATGTTCTATATACCTATTCTAAAACGACAGGTAATGAATCCTTAATGTTATCACAAATCAATGTTAAGAGTATAAGTAATCAATTTTATTCGTCATGCGATCGAAGCTTCGTTACTTTCGATACCCACCTGATCGGAGGTTCCTTCACTTTCGGATGAAAGGTCAATCGATCGGCAACTTTCGCGGTGAACCGCGACACGGATGTACGATTTATATTATTACTATCCTCTTTCTTTTTGTTTATTTTTCTTTTCACACAGATAGACCCTTTCACGTAGACTCTTTTTAACGCGCGTTACGTTCGGAAGTGCGCGCGAGAAATGAAAGACGAGAGTACGAGACCGCTTTCCACCGCCGATATCACCGCGACTCGCGACGCACGACAGCGGACTCGGCAGGTGTGACGGCGGCGAGCGAGCGCGACATGGGTCGTGTACCTGTGGCTTCTTTTCGATTCGAGTCATGGTGGAGATCCTCAAGGTCTATCCCGCGCCTTCGGCACGCATGCACGCACGCATGCATATTGAGCTTTCGAGAGCCCTGGACTCCGAAGGCTCTCGGTAGTCTCGGTTCTCAATGGCACTTTTTACGACTTCCGTCGTGCCGTCTCAATTGAGGAAGATCGATTCCGGACATCGAATCGTGGAAATCCACCGGCAATCTCGTAATTCAGAGACGCGATAATGTTGTAGCAATTATCGCACACTCGGGAACGTAAAATTATCTCAATCAGTCGTAATTCTGATATTAAGATTTTAGATCGTATTATTTGTATTTAAAAAAAAATAGAGAAAAAATATAGTAAGATATATAAATAAATAAAAATGTCATCAACCTTGGAATATCGCGTTTTACTATTGGATTCGCAGGAAGATTAGCATTAGAATAACTTCTTTTATTTAAGGATCACGTTAAACAATTTTACAGTTCGGATTACGCGAATGTTATATAAAAATAACATAACATTTCTACAAACTGAAAATCATGATCTTTTATTAAAAAATCTAGCAATTCGAGCGCGCCAAGTAATATTTATCATATATCTATTAATTAAACGACATAGACATTCGAAGTAATTCACTAATCACTTTCAGAAATATAAATAAAAGTAGAGATGCTTGCTAAAAATTCTTTCATAACTAGGACGAATTAGTTAGTCATTTTTTTTTCACAAGTAAAGAAAATAGAGATTGATAGATCTTTGAGACGATGCAAATTCGTGCGAAAAATATTGCCGCGTTTAAGACAATTGTCATAGTGATAGTAATCGTCACAAGATCGTCGCTGAACGTGACTCGACGTTTTTACACACCTGATGTCAATTTTCACAGTTGTGCGATTTATCATGTAAAAAAAGAAGCAACACTAACCTCGACTATCTGGTGTTAACTGGAGGAGTCTGATGGCGTCATCATGAGTTTCGCGCTGAATATTGCACACGCACCCACAACACAATATATGTCAGTAACAATAATAAACCATCGAATTGGGTTTAGATACAATAAAGGTGTTCTTTGTGTTCAACATTGAAAAAAATTTACCGCAAATTTTCTATCATTTAAAATAAAATCTGATCTTGGATTCTTCTCATTTTCTGCAAAGATCTCTTACGTCTAAGATAAGCTACGTGCACATTAAATATTCAATATGATTTTGTAATAATCAACAACTCAAATGAAATAATTTGCATGAAAACATGATTTAATTAATCGATTGTGCTGCAAATTAGAAATTATCTCTTTCTCCTTTTTAATTAAAAAATGATAATTTCATTTAAAATTTGTAAAGCGTATTGATATTCACTGCATGTGAACACTTCGAGAAATTAAATTATTATTTTCCTCTTCTTTAATTTAAGAAAAAAAGGTTTCAAATTTCTTCAAATTAAAGGTGTTTAAGGGCGCCAATTTAAGGCGTTCAAAAAAAAAAATTAATACGTATATATAAAGTGAGATATGTATGAATTGATAACGTTTTGCTTAATTAATTTCGAATGTTTGTAAAAAAATACACACACACACACACACACACACACACAAAATACATCTTTTTTTAGAACATTACTTTTGAATCAGCGTTACACGCTCCTGGTCGTGTATTCGTAAATGATTTGGTCAAGGCTTACTCAATTAAACATATTTGTTACATTTGTCTTCGATATCAGCATTCCATAGCCTTATCGGACGCGAAAAATCCGAGGAATATCACAACTATCGTCGTTCTATCGCGTTCAAAGTTTTCCATAAAAGAACGACTCGCGTACCGCTATTGTGACCCGATCAATCACATTTACTGGAAACAATGCATACCGTGCACACAGTGCGAAACAAGAGAAAGAAAGAGAGAAAAAAGAGGGAACCATTGCGGCGCGTAAACTCAATTCAACTATTTTTATTAGCAGCTTAATATATAAGCTACGACAACTAAGTTCTCGCGATGAATTGCGAAAAAGCGCAAACCGTGTCGTTCGACTCCACGTGAACACGTTGCTCGGAGCCGCAGCTGATTACGTTTGACGGAGGATTTTTCAGATGTCGATTGCGACTCGTGGAGCTTTATCTCTGCTGTCTTTCGATAAAGTGATAGCAGCTTGCCCGATATCAGTGAATCGCCGCACAAGAATCCCTGTGCCTAATAGAAATTTTATTTCTCGTCTCCCTCGTTCACCGATCGTACCTGCTTAAACGACTGTCGCAAAATTACGGTGACATATCAGTAGCGAGAAGTGTTAACTCTTTCGCAGTTTCGCAATACTTTAAATAATATCAATTCTAAAAACATCATTCGAATGATATCTTTTAAGGAAACGTCACATAAATTCTATAACAAATTATAGAAATAGAAAAAAATATAAAATAAAAAAATGCATATTTTAAATAAATTTTGGATTTATAACGGAATATTTATATAAGTATTTTGAATGTTGCGCGTGTTACATCATCAACAGTTATATTATTTTTTTGCTTTACTTGATAGTAAACAAATAAGATTTAACAGATTATTTTTAGCCGCAATTCATATTTCGATAGAATGAAAACAGAGGAAAGCTATTTTAAGATACGTTTAAAAACATCGCAAGAAAGATTTATAAAAAAGCACATACAACACTTTTATTAGTCACATAATACATTTATTTACGCTATTTTATATGTTTTTGATTGGAGACAGAAAGAAATACGAGCTACCTTCTGCTCATTGATAACAATGACTATGTTAGAGGCAGAGTTTTGCTTGTATTCTCATTAAGCAAGTTTACATTGCTTCTGCATGTCAACCAAATCTTTTATCTATACGCTCACTGGACACTGAAGAATTTATAAATCTACATAGCTCCAATAATTCCGTGAGCGAAAATCTAAAAAAAAATCTAACGACGCGAGAGGAAATCACGTGAGATTCCCTAATTATTCCATATAAATCAGATATTCTAGATTCTTCTCTCACTAAACTTTTCTTTCTTTTCTCATTTTACTGTACAACGTTTACAACGATTATAGACTGTCTATTCATAATAAGAAAGTAGAGGAAGAATTGCTCGATGCATGCGTTATAAAGATAACAAATGCTTATTTAATTGTAAGATCATATAAATTATTTACTTATCAAATAAAAGTCACAAACAATTATTTTATAAAGCTGCATATCGTAATGAATAAAGACGGCGAATAAACAAAAAATAAAAAAAAAACCGTTGAGTATTTGTCTATAAAGCTGATAGAAACAATTATTTAATTGACTGCAATTATTTTCACCTTGTATCCTATTTATTCAATAGCATTCGAGTTGCAAAAAAAAACGGCAAAAAATCTACTTTGAAAAGGTACTTAAAAAAAGCCGTTTCAAGCGTATCAACGTGCGAATCAATAAACATTTTAAATGTTCAAAAATGATAAAATGACATGCATAACATAATCGTTTACATTAGGAAAATATACGTTGAATATTTGTGACAACTTCTGGAGGGAGCTCAGTGAAAAGAGCATTCCAATCGTTTACAAAATCTCGTTGAACAGACTTGATAAACTCCATAACGAGATTTTGCGTTTCTGTAAAAAGGAAAAATATATTGTAATCTTTATCAAGTCGAAAGATACTGCAAAGAAAAAACAATTATTTTCATATATTTTTCGAACAAAAATATGTAAAAATAACATACATGCATTATTCTCAAATTACTTGTCACAAAATTTATACAGGTGAAAAAAAATAAAATCGTATTTTTAATTTTAAAATCTCTTGAAAAATTCTTAAAAAATGCTCATCAAAATGCTATTAATTAAATTTAATTAATTAAATTAAAATCTCACCAACGTCAAGAGCCTTTTCTTCATGTAATATGATAACTGCAACTTTCAACAACGTATGAATGTAAGATTGCAAGAGAGTGACTCCAGCTTGATATAACGTAAGAATACTTTGAAACACGGCTTTATGCTCTAGGAAGTCAGCCTTTAAAGGTAACTGTTCAACGAAAACTGGAAACACTTGTTCAAGTGGCAAATTCGAATAATTTGTGATAATAAGTCGTGCAATTGCCCCAACCACGTTATCACGTGCAGCTGCATCTGTTTCTTTTGCAATAGCACACGACAAAGTTTGAAGAATATTAGGATAATGTCTGTGTAATAATTGTTAAGAAATATCAATAAAAAATTTTTACCTGTATAATTATTTTCATGAAAATTTGCTAAATAACTATAAAAGAATTACATTTTTTTATAAAATTATATATTAGGACCTTGAATAAGTTCTCGCTGTTTTTTACAAAATAGAAACTTGTATTTAAAATATAAGGAAAACAAACATTTTATTTAAAGTATTGCCCATCACTAGAGACCACTTTCTCCCATCTTTCTGGCAGTACATGAATCCCGCGTCGGAAAAACGACATGTCTTTTGAGGCTATCCAAGAATCGATCCATTTTTGAGCTTCTTCGTAAGAATGAAAGCGCCGGTCAGCTAGGCCATGTGCCATCGAACAGAATAGGTGAAAATTGGAAGGAGCTATGTCATGAATACGGCGGGTGGGGTAGAACTTCCCATTTAAGCGTTTCCAGGTAGGTTTTTACTGGTTTTGCAACACGAGGCCGAGCGTTGTCATGTAACAAAATCACTTTGTCATGTCTTTGCGCGTATAGCGGCCGTTTTTCTTTTAAGGCTCGACTCAAACGCATCAATTGAAGTCGATAGCGATCCCCCGTGATAGTTTATAATAAATTACACCCTGCTGATCCCACCAAATACAGAGAAGAAGCTTCGAGCCATGGATATTTGGTTTTGCGGACGATGTGGATGCATGGCCGGGCTTACCCCACGATTTTCTACGCTTTGGATTATCGTAGTATATCCACTTCTCATCGCCAGTCACGATACGGTTACTGGCAAAAAACCTTTTCTTTTCTGCCGTTGAGGCAGTGGTTCACACGTGCCAAAACGTCGTTCGACGTCTCTCGGCTTCAATTCATATCCTTTTAAACGTTTTGAAACAGTTGACTCATCAACTTGTAATATTTTTCCAAGTTCTGATAGCGTCTGAGATGGGTCTTCATCGAGTAATTGCTCTAATTCTTTGTCTTGAAATTTTTTCGGTGCGCCAGAACGTTCTTTATCCTCAAGTTCAAAATCATTACTTTTGAAGCGTCGAAACCAGTCTCTGCATGTCGTATCCGACAGAGCATTGTCATCATAAGTCTGAACAAGAATTCTGTGCGCTTCAGCTGCAGATTTCTTTTGAATAAAGTAGTGTAATAAAATTCCCCGCAAATACACTTTATTCGGCACAAAAATAGACATTTTCAGAACTAATAAAAAATTACTTTGTTTACACTAAAGTGAACTATCGCACACTGAAATGTGAAGTCAGATACAGTACTTCCTTGCATGTACGTTACCATTCGAAATTCCATGCACGGAGTACTACTGCCATCTTTGAAGAAACAGCGAGAACTTATTCAAGGTCCTAATAAAATAGTATTTTCTGTATATAATGTATATTTTTAATATCTTAATCATAAAAAAAATAATTATGAGAAAATTAAAAATATTTTTCAATATTTTACAATATCTTTTAATAAATACTAAATTTGTATAGTATTTAATATTATTGAATGGCAAATTATTGCCAAATTTGGAAAGATAATTAATGATAAATACTCATTATTATAAAATAACAAAAGGATACGGATAAACTGCTTCTTTTCCATACAAGGCAAGTTCTCCAATTCCAAAGAAGCAATTACTACGAACTTCGCTGCAAGGATCTTGGGCTCCAGTTTGTAGAAAAGTTGGAAGCAATTGTGAAACAAACGCAGCTGTCATATGTTTAAGTCCGGATAAACATTCAGATATTGTTCCAACAGCAAAGGATCTCTGCGCCTCTGAATTGTCCATTTTCTGTAAGCATTTTGCTAAGTTAAAATTGAAATCGAAAATTTTAAAAAAAAATGCAGTATAAAAATCAGTAGTACCAGTCTTTTTAAAAAGAAAGGCAACATGGTTTGAAAGTAGAGTGCAAAATCTTCTGCCGAGAGTACTCTGCCCAAATGAGAAAATACAGTCCCCGCGCATTCTATCAGTAATCCGTCTTGTTCTGCTTCGATGTCAATGCCTTCGATCTCTTCCTGATCCTGACACGCTGTTTTGTCTTCGATAAAAATTATAATTCTGATTTGCTTGTTGATTTATTAATATAACAAACGTAAATAAAATACACAAACGCAAATACCTTTCATCACATCCATCACACAATTTACTATGGCTTCTTTATGACCTACGCCGGCGATAACATCTGATTTAACCTGTCTTAAAAGTGTTTGATATGCCTCCAAACCGCAAATGGCAACCGTCGGCTCTTCGTCTAATCTTATGAGCTCTGACAATTTCGGGATAAACATGGAAAGAGCCTTCAATAGTGCCTTTTTTCCTTCGTCAGTATTGATTTTCGATAAGTTAACGCAAAACTGTAATAGAGCCTCTATACTCGCTTTCCGTATATCTTCTTGAGGATAATTTATCAATTTAAAAATCTCTTCGAAAGATCTTTCGAGGTACGGCATGAATGCTTCTCTGCAACAATATTTTTAAACATAATTAATCCAGTTATTAATTAAAAATTCGAAAAAAAGAAAGCTTACTCTGTGTGTTCCGCAATCTCCTTCAGCGCCATCACGCTTTCTTCTTTCTCTTCCATATAGGCATTTTCAACACTGTAACCGTCGATCTCTTCATCATTATCATCTTCGTTATCAGTGCATTCAATGTCTTCTTCTTCATCTTCTCGTTCATTCTCAGTATCGCTGAGATCATCGTAAACTGTAAGAGCATTAGCTTCGTCGTCCTTAAAATGCATCTGTAATGACAATGTCACATTTATACCATTTCCATAAATTTTTCAACTGTCATAATTTGTGCAATAATTACTAAAATTCCATCTGCACTCCTTATACTCATTATCATGTACTCGACAATTTCGGGCAAAGTCACAGCCATCTCTTTCTTCATTATTGTGCTAATAGCGGCGAACAATCCATAAAGAGATTTCCGTAAGTCTGGATCGACCGTATTTCTCAGTAGTTTTATTCCAAGATCAAGTGATGTGGCTGCTAATGGGGCGAAATGTTTCTCACCTATTGACCTGGCTACCACTCCAAGAGTATCTAAAATATTAGAGGTATAAAATATAAAAAATATAATTACAGATTGTAATGCAAGTAACTAATTGAATAAAGTGATTCTTACTAACCTACTGCTTGAACTTGAAGACACATGTTTTCCTCGCTCGGCTCTGTGGTAAGATAATTATTAAGAATATTTATAATTGTTTCGAAATACGGTAACATATGCTCCTCGCTGGCACAAGCAGCAGCGCCTACTGCGCTCAGAGTGAGCTCCTTCACGTGCGGTGATGTATCCGCGTTTAGAATATCGAATAATCTCTCCATTAATTTGGGCAAGTACGGCAGGATCCTCTCGTTCAAGTTCTCACAAAACATTTCGAGAGCGTAGAACATACGGCCGACTGCATGCGGTTCTTTCTTCTCTTGTTTGATGTACGAGCATATTTGGCCGAGATATTCAAACAATACGGGCAGCAACTCGGACGAGTATTGTGATATCTCTGGTTGCAGATGTTCGGAGTATTGTCCTAAGGCATAAAGCGCGGCATTGCGCACAACGGGCGAAGGATAGGAGATTCCTTCGCAGATACATCGCAGGAAGAATTCAAGATAGTTTGAACGAATATATTCAGCGCAACCTTCTGCCAAGACAGCTATAACCACGTACGACGTCTTCTTTACATAATCATCTGTGCTTCGGAGTCCAGGTTCGATATGTCGCAACTATGAAATTAATATTTCTTCACTTTAGTACAGTTTTCTTAAATTTGATAAAGAGAATAATCGAAGACGCAAAATAATCAACAGTTTGTGGAGACAAAAACGCATAAATTCATAAATTATAATATCGATCGATCTCAATAGAGTGAAATATCAAAGTGTTATACGATATTCTATAATAGAAATTTTCTGTCATAATAATTTCTGTCATAATTTTATTTCTAACACTATGAAATAAGAAATTCAAGATGTAAAACTATATTATAAAAAAGCAAATTATATAATTAAATTATAATCAAATTGTATATAATAATATATATTATAATCAATATATCTGATGTAATAAAAAAAAAGCTTTTGAAGCTTACCAAATGTGGAATTAACTTTTCCGGCGGTAAGTGCATCGCGAGCAAGTCTAAAGTTTGAGTAGCGCTTGTTAAAACAGTATTTTCATTATCTGTATTTGAACAATCATCGTCTTCCTCTGGCTTACTCATCATGACTGCGAACAACATATCTGCAAATCTCGAGATTATTGAGTCGTCCTGCTAACATGGGTTAATTACTGAAATAAATCGCTCACCGACGATAGGTTCTACTAATTTGTGCTTTACGAGAGCCTTTTTCTTTAATCTTGCTAGCCAGCCGATAAAACTGATCACCCTAACTTTCAAAAGTTCGTCTGTAGATTTATTAGCAATGATCGTAAGGCACATATGGACAAGAGATTTTACATGGGGCGTTATTACAACAATCATGTTTTCGCATAATTCATCCAATAATTCAAAACTTTGGATAGCAAAATTATTGTGTTCAGCTTCGGTAAAAGCCTGAATTGTGGTCATTATTAGCGGCATCATTGTAGCATAAGTATGTAATGTCTGAAATGATATATTTGTCAACAACAATATTTTACAATAATCAACTTTGGGGTGACAAGTGGCTACGTGTAGGAGCGACCGACTCGTAATCGGCAGGTCCCGAGTTCGATCCCGACCTTCACTCCATATATCTAGTTTACAAGAGGTTTTCTGAGAGATTTACCTCAGTTTTTATAAGAGAGGTAATTCAAGAGTTAGAAAAAGTTTTAAATAAAACTGCACGAGTTAATGATTGTAATCCGTTTCGGGAACGGATATATATTACATATAAATAAATAATATAAACTAATATATAAAAAAATAAATAACTGTAAACA
>JAANIA010001671.1:858723-887544 GCA_017607525.1 Pseudoatta argentina
GATTATAAGTTTGACAAAAACACCGCGTACGATACTAACCGTTTCGTCGTGTTTAGCTACAGGAATAAGATGCCGCAATGTTTCCAAAATATAAAAAGCGGCAGGGTTTCCTAAACTATGAAGACTGCTCAACGTTTGAGCGAGAAGCATCACTAGAGATCTGGCATGCGAGGTATAAGCATCCGGAGTAACGTCTGTCATAATTGATAAAGTATAAAGGCCTAGCTAAAATCAAATATTTCGCTTGATAAAATAATGGACAGATTCTTGAATATCTTCTTTAAATAAATCTCAAAATTAAATGGAACCTTTCTTGGTTGCATATGACTTACTTGATAATAAACATGATATTAAATATGTATTTAATATCACTTTGAAAAAAAAGTTGATATTAAGTTAAGTTTAAATTTTTGCTTACTTCTTTATTCTCCAACCTTTCATTAGTAATTAACTGTTGCACATAATGTATAATTTCTGGCCAACTATTTGTAGGTAATTCATGTTTAACAATGACACCTATTAATTGAGCTATGCTATTTCTAACCAAGTTTGCTGATTCATGTTCTAAAGCCTAAAAAAAATATCATAGATAACATAAAATTAAAATGCATAATCCTAAATATTAAACTATAAAATTTCGAGTTCTATCGTGATATTTGTCTTTTGTTTAAAGAATTATTGGTTACGTTTACACCGTGCATTTAGGCTGCAGCCTATACTCCAAATTTGATTTTCAATTATTTAGGCTCCTTGGTGTAAAGTACAATTGGTAGATGATCTATCTCTATGGTCAGGTCGCAAAATAAATCTCTTAGTGTAAACGTAGCCACTTTCTAGAATCGAGCTTTAAAACTTACATTCATTTATTTCTTTTTTTGAGAAGCAATACAACTTTGATAGATTTATCTAAGAACATGTATACCAAGAAATATAAAATGTATAACGGAAATTGAGTGAACTTAATGATATGAAATTTTCTAACTTAAATCATCAAATGTATTATAAAAATTTCTCACCTGTAATATAATTTTCTTAAATTCGGTTCGTACAGGTATGGACAATTTTGTCCAGTATTTTCCTTTAGTATAACGTCTTCTAAGAATGAGAGTCGCATACTGCCGTACCTAAAACAATTCATCCTCCATTTACATTCTTGCTCAAAGTATAAAGAGTGAATCGACTTAATTCTAGAGAAATTACAAACCTCCGGATTCGATGATGTTACAACAAGTTGGCATAAAGCTGGCACACTGTCTGGATTCTGAAGTACTTTCTTGAGTTCTTTAGTTGCCTGAAATTAGACATATTGATACAAAACCATTTCGAGCAAATTACCGGCTGTTTAATATTGCAACAGATGACAACAATAATAGATAATCAAAACAGAAGAATTAAAGATCACGACGTCAAGGTCTGATCAAGAGAATTCTGCGAATCTGTGAGAAGACTTCGTTGAGTGTCCAGCGAAATATTATTCCAGTAAAATTGAAAGTGCAGCTAATCGATGGAACGGAAGGAAAACACGTGTTCGCAGTGCTTCAACAGGCTCCGATTTGACAAAGGGAAAATGATAAATATTGAAAATGCACAAACCTCCTGTATCGTAGCACTATCGGACGCGAGCAGGTTTAACAACAGACGCTCCATTTTTCTCTCTCTCTTTTTTTTTCTTGCTTTAGCCGAAAGGTAAAAATTCACTCGAGAGCACAGACGGAAGGTCGATTCGACTGCTACCCACCGTCGCCATTCAGGCCTACGAGGGACCTGTTCAGAGCATCATGATTCAGACTTGTTGGCGACGTCTATGTGGATACTCCTCGCCGTCAGAGGGCTCGTCTTGTCGTCCTTGCTAACGATACTGACCTATTCATAGTTTTTTTTTTCTTTTCAAATCGCGGTGATTCCACTGGTCTCAAATGCCGCAAATGAGACACGTGACAATTGACACACAAAGTTCTTCCTGAACAATATATTAACTTAGCTGAAACCATATCGAAAAACCATATTAAATGACTGTAGCTGTCAGTATTTTTTATTTTTTTATTTCATATGTTTAAATATAATATTTTCTAGAATGTATAGTAATTTTATCTTTGATAATACTTCACAATTATTAGTGTAGAATAAATTTGTGTATCGTATTGTCTAATATACACTTATTATTACCAACGATCGGTCATGTCAAAATCTTTTGAAACATTTAATCAAAATCCATAAGATTAATTTTCCTTGATATGAGTCAATAGTTTCTTTAATATTATTGTGTGATTCTATTTTGCTTCCTAATAATATTTTTTCCGTTTTATATATTCATCAAATTCTGTTTATAATGTTATGCGATAGTTATGCAATTCTTATAAATTAATATTGTCTTTGTTTTGTGCAAGAAGTAATATAATTATTTTATAACGAAAATTATTTTAAATAAATTTCGACTAATTATACATAGTAAATATTTCCTAGCAAATGAGAATGGAACTGAAATGAATTGAAACGGATTCAGATTTTCAGAAATATTGATTCACGAATATTAAAATGAATGCTTTTCAATCTTGAATGCATTTTTATTTATTTATAGGAATTGCATGGAGCATATCTCTATGCCTTTTTAAAAATAATATTAGCTTTTTCTGTGCATTGTGAATACTGTTTAATTCAAAATTTTGAATAAGGAATGCAATTTTTCAATCCAATTGCATCCAATTGAATCCAATTAAATCCAAAAAAAATATTCGCTATTTAAAATACGTAAATTCGGATAGAAAAAAATTTCAATTTATTTCAATCCATTTTAAGTCTCTCCCCTCCCCCTTTTACTGGGTTAATAATTACTAAGGTAATTATTCTTTTATGATGTACTTTTCAATCGTGGCAGATCACTGATAAACACAGCTTCCATAGTTTCTGCCGATCAAATTACAATGCCGTACAGAAATTATTTTAATAGATTTTAATTAATATGTATTATTAATATGTAATATACCATCTATTGAATACCATATATTATATTACATTTAGATTATGTCAATTGGGGTATGTTACTTTTTAATGTCGACGTAATCCTTGCTTATCATTACAACATAATCTTTTGTATCTTTTTAGAACATTTTCTTTCATATCTAAACATCTACACACACAATAATCTTTTTTTTATCTAAATGTTCACATAGTATAAATCGTTCTGGATCTAATCTTCCCGCATATTGTGAACTAGTTTATTATTTTAGAACAAACTCCCTCCTATGAAATGCATCCTCTACTACTCTTCTCATCTTCTTTCTTCGTTCTTTCCTTTCTGTTTCCGCTCTCGTAAATTTCTCAATATAATTCAGTCATCTTAATTTTTTTTAGATCAGTTTCAAAAATTCATCTATAAATGCACGTCTACAATGTGATCATAGTTTAGCTTACATCCTCTCTACTTGAAGTTCAATATGCTACAAGCATTTTGGCATATAAGTGAACTGACAAGCAGTGTCTATCAGTAGATTATTGACAGATTCGAACAGAAATTGCAGGGTGGCATCGATTGTGTGCATCCACCTTAAGTTCTTCTATTAGAGAACTGCAAAGCTTGCAAGCAGGAAATATGACAAATCACTGGCAAGCTTCCATAGTTTTTGCTGATCAAATTGTGTTGGATATATTTTGTTATATTTTTTCGAGATACTTAACTATCTTCTGCCAATATTCTGACAGCATTGCACGTATGGTAAATTCTGTATGGTCAAATTTAATCTCAAATTCAGTTTCTTTCTACCAACAATATTTATGAAAAACATTAGTTCGTTTTCATCGAATTAGCTCTGTCCAATATATAGAATAAAATTTATGAAAGGCGAAATTTATTAAACTTATCGGTTTACTTGAGATTAAAGTATTTTATGTACAGTTGAACACGCGTGTGCGATACTTGGGGTATCTTTATGCATTCTCCACAACACGAAGCTTGACATAAGTGTTGGTACTTGAGTTATAAGAGAGCAAATCTTGAGACTTACCTTCCTTGACCTCCTTGCACTTCTCATCATTTTTATTACCACTCGTTTAATTTGATACATACATTGAAAGTACGATTTAGCTGAAGTATCTAAAAATATAGATATAAATCTGAAAATTTCGTTAGCCCATCAAAATAAATATGTAAAATTCTCAAACTAGTTGCTAGAATGTTTATAATTATCGTATCATGGTAGAGATTCCCACGTAATTATTTTGGTTCAATAAAATTATTTTCAAATCTGTATAGAGCTAAATTTTTAGATACTTCAGCAAAATCGTTCTTTCCATGTGACTAAATATTGTTCTTAAAAGTTTGCTTGTCAATGTGATTTTCGAAATATAAATGAAAGTATAACTGAGAATTTATTATTTTCAAATTTACACATTAAAATAAAGTAAATTGCTATTAGAAACAGTGAGATAATTTTACATATAATTATAATGTATCATTATTGTTTCATCTAAAATCTTTAATTTAAATCTCAACTGAGAAAATTATAATTTTTATTTGTTAAATTCTAGCAATTCGGTTTTTAAATTATTAAAGAAGAATTGCTTCTTGAAGATATTTTTGCTATTATTCATATTAATAATGTTTAATTAATTAATAAAAAAAAGACATTTTAGTACAATTTTAAAATTAGTTGAATATAGCGAAAAAACAAAGTTGTAAATGTTGTTATCGTTGTTTAATGTGTATTTTTATTTATTGAGTTTTCGAAAATATATGAATTTCCTATTTTTGATTAAAAAGAATCAAAATATTTTTTACTATACGCGCGAGGCTTATCTTCTTCCTTGATGGAACATCGCTTCAGCAACACGAATACTAAACACCAAAACGGAGGCTGTCAGCGACGTCGTTGAGCGACTCTTGTTGCACCTCGTGCATGCATTCGTCGTCGGCTTAATGTGCATTCCGCTCGCGACGTTCACTAAAGAAAAATTCCTTTCGTGCTATTTTATTCGATCTCAATAACTTTCTCAAGACCTTTTGACGAAATTCAGTCACAAGATCACTTCTTGAAAGTCGAAAATCGCAATAAAGTTTTATTAAATTGTCTTGTTCTTGCAGTTATCTTGTTCTTGCAGTTGTCATGTTGTTGACTGTCGTTTCGTGAAATTTAATATTATGGGTAATATAAATATAATGCTTCTCGTAATAATTAAAATATAGCTTAATTAATTAATTCTTTTATAATTAATACGAGAAACATTAAAAAGACAAAACTTTATCACCCAAAAGCTTTTTCATTAGAAAAATATTAACAATTTTTGTTCTTCTTTTATTACTTCTCTCATTTTTTCTCGCAAATATTACTTGTATCATTAAGAACATGTTCATTAATAGCAATAATAAAGCTGTATAGTAAATATATTCTATCAATGATAATTATAAGATTGTTTGTTGAAAGTGAAAGGGTTAAGAGTTCACAATATAGTAACATAGACTATACATTCATAAATTTATACATTGCATTAGGTGATTTCTTCGTCATCGCATGCAATGTTATAAGGTCTGCTATATGGCTGAATTAGTATACTTTTAAAACTTAAGATGAGATAGATATATATTTGATATTTGGTTAAAGCAAGAAAGTTCTAGTGCAGTTTAGTGCAAGAATAAAAAAGAATAAAAAATCCATTGTGTTTACATCGAAACAAAGCATGATAATAAATCAGTTAAAACATAATATAAGATATAACAAAAGTTTAGACAACATCAAAGTATATGCTCTTGTTTTTAAACTAAAAGATCAAACGTTTAGACATATTCCGCGAAAGCATGACGAAATGCACGACAAAGCAACGTCGACATTTACCGCGAACAAACNTTTGTTAAAAATTTGTTATTTCATTCTTATACTATTTTATTCATTCCACTTACTAAAGTTGACAAAAACAATAGGCCAATCAAATCATTTTTGTTATCTCATCATGGCTAGGCTCTGTTGTAGGGTTTCAGTGCATCTATTAATATAAGAACAAAAAAACAAACCTATGATTCCAAGCCTCGCGTTCACACGAAGTCCCAAGCTATCGGAATCAATAGGAATCCGAGAAAAACCGTAGAACGGGAACATCCCAATTTCATCATCAAAGGGAACTTACCTCATAGAGAATCCGTCTTCCGAGACGTTTCCTCTAACTGCACCGATAACGTTCTAACATCAGCGTTAGTGTCAGCACTATTTCGGGAGCTGACAAAAACTGATCGCCGCGTTTCCGCGATAGAAACAGATGGAAAAGCGCGACTTCGTAGGTCTTCACACCGTCGGACGCGATTTTCCCAAAAGACTCTGCCGGTGTCTTTGAACACGTGACGGATCTCTGTCCTCCCCGCTGTTGTTGCTTAAATACAAGGCGCGACCGTCGGCCGAAAAAGGCCGAAAAAGAAGAAGCCTTCCGCCGCAGTTACTTTTATGGCGGGCAAACATGCCCTTCCCAGCAAACGTGGCGCGCAGCGTTTCTTAACGACATGTTGCTGTCGCTCACGATGCATCCTGTCCATCTATGAATCGTTCAACATTGAAATTCGACAAATTCGAGATATAAATCCTTGTGCGGAAACCGAATGACTTTGATATCGCTTTTCTTATGCTCTATTTAATTTCTTACAGAATATCGTTTGTAGAATTTCTTTTAAAATCTTTTTTATACTTTTTTATAATTAAGAATTTTTTTTAATATTATAAGAAAATAAACAAGAAAGAAACTTGCTTGAGTTTTTGATAAGTCGCCTTATTAAAATCCGTCGTCGATGACGAAGATGACGATATACTTCCAAACTGTCTGATGACTGATGTTGGAGAATTTGCTAATCGGGATCAACTAAATATCTAGAAGAAATCTTCCGCGGTATCAACAAACTTATCGTCACCGCAAAACGTTGTGACGTAAACGACTTTCGTAGGGTTACTGTTTTACAGTTGAATCATCTGCATTTATAGCATGTATGACACCCTCCATTGACGTCACTTGAAATCCCTTGTTTCGAGCAAATCTATCTGCGATAATAATTGTCAATATTAAAAATCACAATAAATTAATAAATTTGTAATTATTGCGAAAAAATTATTTTTAAAAAATATTTTCACTAAAGTATCATTAAACAACATAAAGAAATGGAATTATTAGTTTATTCTTATATATTTCGCACAACTAAAAAAAATTTTTTTATTAAAATTTCTAATTTATAGGACCTTGAATAAGTTCTCGCTGTTTTTTTACAAAATAGACACTTGTATTTAAAATATAAGGAAAACGAACATTTTATTTAAAGTATTGCCCATCACTAGAGACAACTTTCTCCCATCTTTCTGACAGTACATGAATCCCGCGTCGGAAAAACGACATGTCTTTTGAGGCTATCCAAGAATCGATCCATTTTTGAGCTTCTGCGTAAGAACAAAAGCGCCGGTCAGCTAGGCCATGTGCCATCGAACGGAATAGGTGAAAATCGGAAGGAGCTATGTCAGGTGAATACGGCGGGTGGGGTAGAACTTCCCATTTAAGCGTTTCCAGGTAGGTTTTTACTGGTTTTTCAACATGAGGCCGAGCGTTGTCATGTAACAAAATCACTTTGTCATGTCTTTGCGCGTATAGCGGCCGTTTTTCTTTTAACGCTCGACTCAAACGCATCAATTGAAGTCGATAGCGATCCCCCGTGATAGTTTATAATAAATTACACCCTGCTGATCCCACCAAATACAGAGAAGAAGCTTCGAGCCATGGATATTTGGTTTTGCGGACGATGTGGATGCATGGCCGGGCTTACCCCACGATTTTCTACGCTTTGGATCATCGTAGTGTATCCACTTTTCATCGCCAGTCACGATACGGTGACTGGCAAAAAACCTTTTCTTTTCTGCCGTTGAAGCAGTAGTTCACACGTGCCAAAACGTCGTTCGACGTCTCTCGGCTTCAATTCATATCCTTTTAAACGTTTTGAAACAGTTGACTCATCAACTTGTAATATTTTTCCAAGTTCTGATAGCGTCTGAGATGGGTCTTCATCGAGTAATTGCTCTAATTCTTTGTCTTGAAATTTTTTCGGTGCGCCAGAACGTTCTTTATCCTCAAGTTCAAAATCATTATTTTTGAAGCGTCGAAACCAGTCTCTGCATGTCGTATCCAAGAATTCTATGCGCTTCAGCTGCAGATTTCTTTTGAATAAAGTAGTGTAATAAAATTCCCCGCAAATACACTTTATTTGGCACAAAAATAGACATTTTCAGAACTAATAAAAAATTACTTTGTTTACACTAAAGTGAACTATCACACACTGAAATGTGAAGTCAGATACAGTACTTCCTTGCATGTGCGTTACCATTCGAAATTCCATGCACGGAGTACTACTACTGCCATCTTTGAAGAAACAGCGAGAACTTATTCAAGGTCCTATTATTTCGCGATCTTATTCTTATTTACAACAGAATATATTTTTATAAAATGTAACTTTTTATTTTTTTACAATTATTATCTTACATCTAATATTCTGAAACAAAAATCATTAAAATTTCGTATTTCATGAACACTTATACTTTTTATCTAATAATATCAGGATGGAAAATCGGGCACAAGATTAGTAAAGAGATCAGAGAATTTTTTTAGCAAACATTATTTAATTCTACAGACTTACTTTCTGCGTTCAAGACTTAAATTAATTACATCGATTAATGAATTATAAATATAAATAGGATACGGTAGAGATGGCATCAACCGCAATTGTTTAAAGCGGATGTATCTCTCGATGCGCGTCACATTATATGCATTTGAGCCACGATTGATCCTCATATAGCAGAAATGTCCAAATTATGTCACAAGAACAATCTAAAGATATCGCAATGTGTAAGATATCCGTATGATATATCGGGATATTTCTGCTGTGTGAGTCGTAATATTCATGATACATCTTCCGTAACTATATTTTACATTTTTCTTTTTACATACTTTGTTTATTTACGTCCGTAAATCAGGAATCAAATTATCCATCTTTCTCATGTATATTTCTACGAATTTATTGGACAATGAAGATCTTGAAAAATCTGCAATTCTAAAATTGTGTGCGCGTAGGTCAATGATTTCCAATTCTAAATAGAGCAAATAAATGTTAATGAACATAATAAAGTATTAATTGTTATAGTCTTAGATATCGAGATTATGTCCTATTAATTCGAAAATATATGTGAAAATGTAAGAAGTGTTCAAAGTAAAAGTTTCAAGATTTACAAGAACTCACGTATTGAATTCATTCAATGTTACTTAACAAAAAACTGCTATGTTGTTAAATTTAACTTCTAATTCTGCGTACTTTTTTTCCCAAATAATATCGGAATGCACGTGACAGAACTTTAGATTGGTCATTTTCATTCTCACAGTGTGAAGCGTTTCAACGTTCGAGATACGAAATTAATAGAAACAATTTTACGAATAAATTGTAGTACAGGATTCTCGATAATAAATGTAGAAATAATGTGGCAAATGAGAGTACTAGCGCGATTATCGGAGCGTAATTTTTTTTTAATAATTGTACATAAAATTTATTACATTACAAGTTCTTCGGACATTTCGGTCTCATTTAAGGTCATCTTCAGCAAATTTTAACAAACAAAGCAAACTTTACGCTCAATCGTGACGGTGATCAATAATTTAACGGATTAATGACTTGTCTCTTTTCTTCGGAAAAAACATGTCTTCACATACTGTATTTGATCTGATCGTAGTACATCGTCGTGGGTGGAGATGTCGACGCGTGATGAACATTCGTAGAAACTGTGCCAGGTATGTTGGATATGCTTAGGCCGCCGATGTTGCTCAGATTTAACGAACCTAATGAACCTAGAGAACTCAAGGTCACCGAGCTTCCCGGATGCGCAAAATAAGATGGTTTCCGATCAATGATGCCGCCACCAGAACTGTTCGAACTGGAGTTGGAATTGGTGCACTGCATTTTTATTCCTGAAACAGATTACATTATCGATTATTTCGGAGCCGTCTCTTCATAAAAATATACTTTTCTTAATACTTGAAATTCTCTTAGCAATCTATTAGGTGTTGGAATTAATTCGTAGCGTTTTACAAAAGATGGCACAAGCAGTACACTATTTCGTTGTTATATATAGTTCTGTATACATTGTAAACATCTATTAGGACCTTGAAGAAGTTCTCGCTGTTTTTTACAAAATAAAAACTTGTATTTAAAATATAAGGAAAACAAACATTTTATTTAAAGTCTTGCCCATCACTAGAGACCACTTTCTCCCCTCTTTCTGGCAGTACATGAATCCCGCGTCGGAAAAACGACATGTCTTTGGAGGCTATCCAAGAATCGATCCATTTTTGAGCTTCTTCGTAAGAATGAAAGCGCCGGTCAGCTAGGCCATGTGCCATCGAACGGAATAGGTGAAAATCGGAAGGAGCTATGTCAGGGGAATTCGGTGGGTGGGGTAGAACTTCCCATTTAAGCGTTTCCAGGTAGGTTTTTACTGGGTTTGCAACATGAGGCCGAGCGTTGTCATGTAACAAAATCACTTTGTCATGTCACTCAAACGCATCAATTAAAGTCGATAGCGATCCCCCGTGATAGTTCATAATAAATTACACCCTGCTGATCCCACCAAATACAGAGAAGAAGCTGCGAGCCATGGATATTTGGTTTTGCGGACGATGTGGATGCATGGCCGGGCTTACCCCACGATTTTCTACGCTTTGGATTATCGTAGTGTATCCACTTTTCATCGCCAGTCACGATACGGTGCAAAAAATCTTTTCTTTTCTGCCGTTAAAGCAGTAGTTCACACGTGCCAAAACGTCGTTCGACGTCTCTCGGCTTCAATTCATACGGCACCCAATGTCCTTGCTTCTGGATCATTCCTAACCCTTTTAAACGTTTTGAAACAGTTGACTCATCAACTTGTAATATTTTTCCAAGTTCTGATAGCGTCTGAGATGGGTCTTCATCGAGTAATTGCTCTAATTCTTTGTCTTGAAATGTTTTCGGTGCGCCAGAACGTTCTTTATCCTCGAGTTGAAAATCATTATTTTTGAAGCGTCGAAACCAAAGGTTATGTACGGCAAATGACGTCCTATGATAGATGTTTACAATGTATACAGAACTATATATAACAACGAAATAGTGTACTGCTTGTGCCATCTTTTGTAAAACGCTACGAATTAATTCCAACACCTAATATCATAGGACGTCATTTGCCGTACATAACCTTTGGTTTCGACGCTTCAAAAATAATGATTTTGAACTTGAGGATAAAGAACGTTCTGGCGCACCGAAAACATTTCAAGACAAAGAATTAGAGCAATTACTCGATGAAGACCCATCTCAGACGCTATCAGAACTTGGAAAAATATTACAAGTTGATGAGTCAACTGTTTCAAAACGTTTAAAAGGGTTAGGAATGATCCAGAAGCAAGGACATTGGGTGCCGTATGAATTGCTTCTTCTCTGTATTTGGTGGGATCAGCAGGGTGTAATTTATTATGAACTATCACGGGGGATCGCTATCGACTTCAATTGATGCGTTTGAGTCGAGCCTTAAAAGAAAAACGGCCGCTATACGCGCAAAGACATGACAAAGTGATTTTGTTACATGACAACGCTCGGCCTCATGTTGCAAAACCAGTAAAAACCTACCTGGAAACGCTTAAATGGAAAGTTCTACCCCACCCGCCGTATTCACCTGACATAGCTCCTTCCGATTCTTGGATAGCCTCAAAAGACATGTCGTTTTTCCGACGCGGGATTCATGTACTGCCAGAAAGATGGGAGAAAGTTAGTAGAAAGTGATGGGAAGTACTTTCATTAATGTATTTTTTAATGCTCATGTGAAATAAATAACATTCTTTCATTAAAAAAACGCTACGGAATTAATTCCAACACCTAATAGAATTAATTTTTTTTAGTGAAATTACAATTGAACTACTGTGCTTAAAAACATGTGCTTTAACCTAAATTACTTCACTTAAAAGTCAGTTGTTACTTTTTAATCTTTAATAGCTTATAATTTAAGGATACACTTGTGGATACTTCTTTTGCCCGTTTTAACGTAAAGTGTGAAATCCGAAAATATTTAATCCCGATCTTCAAATATTCTACGTATCCGGATAAGATTTCATCCAGTTTTGCTACTTAAGAATGCACACGATGTAAGAGTAATGGTGGAAAGAAACGAAAGATCTCACGATAGAAATTGGTACTTAAGCACAGGCACCCATAAATCTAAAGCTCCGCCAGTTCTCAAGTAGCTTCCTCTCGAGCGACCTCTTCACTCGTGTCTCAATTTTATTCTGACTTTTTTTCTTTTCTCTTTTGCATCCCTATATATCAATTTTTCGCTTTTCACAAGATGGATTCACAGATTTTTGCTCGATCTCGTTTGAAAACTCTTTTCTTTTCTTGCAAAACTGCTTGAAATATTTGCATATATCGAGCAAATTTTTAATCTTTTAGATATTTTAACTTTCTAACTCTTTAAAATTTCGAAATTACGTCATGTCACTCGTCGTTCGAAGTTTGGCGAGTTCTCTCGATTCGACATCGCGACGCCTCGGAAAGACGTCCACGTGGGTGGTCCGATGGCGCTGCTGCCAGTCAAAATCCTTCTCCGTAGATCCAAATGCTCTCGGGCACGACCGTGCTTGCGCCATTTCTTCTTGCTCTTCTTTCTCCTTTTCTCTTCTTTGGGAGCACACCGAAGCCCGCGCGAGGATGCTGGCTTTCAAGAAGCACAGAAGTTGCTTCTAACCGAATACCGGCACAACAGGCCATAGTCCCGAGCAAAGAGATCGCGCTCCAGAAATATACGGAGAGCACGGCGTGTAAGAAAAGTAAAAAGACGTGCCTACGTGGCGTCTGTGTGGATCGATCTCGTTTACACTTCACTGTGACTGACGGAAGACGAATAAGAAGAAGAAGAACAAGAAGAAGTCTGCGGTGGAGGAAGCGTGGGTGGCGGCGTTTATCTCCTGTCGATCCGCGTTGTATCGAGATACAGAGGAGAGAGAGACTTACTCTCCTTAATCGAGATTAGATCAATTTTCGTAAATCGGGATAGATCGAAGCTTTCGTTGTTTCAGAAACTTTGAAACATACTGATGAATATTTTTCGCCGCTTACTTCGATCAATTAAGTTGAACGCACAATGATATCAAATTACACGTAATTGAAATATAATACGTCTGAAGATTTTTTTCAGACACTTTAAACTTGCAGAAATAGTTTAGAATAAATTATTTGATCATTTTCTCAAAAAGTATATAGCTTTTTCAAGGAAAAAAATTGGTTTTATTCGAGATTTAATAAAACTGTCAGATTAGCTAATAATTGTTGAAAAGTTTAAGAGCGAATCGAAGACTTACGAGGTTTTAAAACGAATGATTTGCGGATCTCGACATGCTGTTGGTAAGTTAACGCTGTAAATATTACGATGCTCCATTCTCCGTAGGGTTAAGGCCGAATTAAGTCACCTCGTTTATACCTCCGATAAATATTTAGGCGATAAACGATTCGAGCGCGCACTTGCTAGCACGCGACTACACTGAAGAGGCAAAAAGCATTTTACGCGCGTTTCACTTCAATAGTGATTATTTTGATGCACGAAACGTCTACTTATCATACCGACTTCGTTTATCAAAGAAATGATGCCTTTCTAAAATATCATCAACACAAAAAAAATCACGGCTATAAGAAAACGAATTTATAAAATATAATTGCGTAGGCTGCGAATAAGACGTATTTCAAATTCAGCACGTACGATATCTTTGCTTCGCATAGAGAAAACTGTCAAGTGTTTTGTTATCGTTGCCATAACGCGGTGTTAACGAGCGTTTTTATTATCGCGTTGTTGGACGCAGACGTTGGCTAAATTAATCTCGCGAGGAAAGGAAACGACGCTTCCAGTCTTACGGCGGGTTACACGTGTTAAGTTACAAGGTACAAGTTACGAGCTCGAAACGTCGTACAGGCGTGACAGGGACGTCGCCTCGGTTAATCGTTTCTGTCAACGGCGACGATGTGCACTGTATCCACCCATCCTATGTATTCCAGTGATATTAATCTTTTTAACATGCTATTATGGTCAATCAGAATTATCTAAATACATTAATATTAATTATTTATTAATACAAAAATTATTTAAATACACTTTATTATGCTTATATTTTTTTGTTTGATATGGTGTGAAGATAAATGCAATACGCAGGATTCGCTATATTTAATTTCGTGCATGTTTGTACTGTTTGTAAATATAATTACGTATTAATGCATTGTAGATTTATTGAATTACTATATAATATATGTAATTTAAAAAATGAAATTGAATTAAAGTGATATAAAATATGTTCATATAATAAAAATTGTATGATAATTACATTATATATTATATCAAAGCCGAAAATAATTTTAAACTGAATGAATTCGATTAAATAAGAATTAATAAACAAATTACCTCTCCTAAAATAAAACGTTATCTCTTTTGTACCGATTTGACGAACTTTGACCTGATATACCCATGAAATTCTATAGCTATAGAGGAAGGATGGAAGGCTCGAAAGAGTGCCGTCGTTTTACTTTGCAGGACACGGCGCCTGAAAGATCGTAAACTGTCTCCAATTTTCCAGATGGCCCCTAAATGACGTCGCGGATCCATCAACGTTATTCTCGCAATGCAAAAAGAATTCAAAAATCATTGCAGGCACGATTTCGTTACGTTGCATTTGTTCGCGTCGTGTTATGCGGTTTTGTATTTTATTCAAGCTCGTATAAATTTTTGAAAAATTTTTCAACAAGGTTCTAAAAGATCGCTTTCAATTCAAATACCTTCTCGCGTTACTTTCAATTCAAGTAAATATTTCGCGCCTCTCATTTTCAAATCATTCTATCTTCCGTTATTTGCAATTTTTTTTATATTCTTATTTCATATTTTATATTTCACTTTTAGTATTATATATTATATGCTTATTATAAGTTACTTTAATACTTTATGTAAGATAATATTAGGTCATCCGGTCATATATCATTAAAATTAAAGTTTTAAAGATTTTTCCGACTCGTAATATTTTACAAAATTCACTAAAAAATTATGTAATTTATAAGCTACAATATATTTAAAAACTAATGACACAAACTCATAATCCGAATAATGATTCAAAGAAAACTGTTCTAAAAATGACTGAGACTAATTTTTAACAACTTGCAATGCTTTGGCAACTAATAACGCGATTAAAAATACGTACACGGCAAAACGGAGGACACTGTGAAGTTACACGATAACTCACCATGATCCGCGGCAGGAGTCGGACATCCACTGTGCGGCGAACTGACGTTGGTCACAGGACTGCTGTTACCCGGTTGCTCCTGCATAGATTGCATGGTGATGTTAACACCATGGCCGGCAGCATTGTTGACCCCCGCGAGGCCATAACCGACATAATAATCTTGTCCAGGCGCTTGAGTGGTAGGTGTCGAGTTGGCACACTTATAACCCATCATGGCCTCGTCCTTGTAGTCGGCGTGATGTTGCGGATGATGATCCTTCATCGTTGAGAATCCGTCGGCTGGCGGCCTGTACGCCGTCAGCTGATCCTGGCCACGAGCACCGAAAGCTCCAGGCTCGCTCTTGAACGTCACTAACTCACCGTTCCTGTAGACCGGCGTTGGCTCGCCGCCGGTCTTATACGTGACTTCGGTGGTCTTGTAGGTCACCTCGGCTATCGATGGTCCAGATTTGTACGTTGCCGAACTCTCCGGATATGCCCAATCGGCGGATACCGCCGCACTCGGCGCGTACATGGCGTACTCCTGGTAGTTCTGGTACTGGTTCTGATAACCGTTCGCGTATTCGATGCCACCAGGTCCGGCAGCTAAATTTTCGTAGGGACCAGGCGTCTGCACGCCGACTCCGGGTGCGACGCTCGAATAATATTGCGGATATTGTGGCTTCAACGCGGCTTGACACTTGCGTCGAAAGCCGCGTGGCCGCCGCCGAAAACTGCCTTCCTCGAACATGTACTCTGTGGACGGATCGATGGTCCAGTAATGACCTTTGCCGGGTCGTCCCAAACCCTTGGGTAGCTTGATGAAGCACTCGTTCAGACTGAGATTGTGGCGCACCGAGTTCTTCCAGCCCTGATAAGTGCCGCGGAAGAAAGGAAAACGCTGCTGCAAAAATGAATAAATCTCCGACAAGGTCAGCCTCTTGCCTGGGCTCGACTGGATCGCCATTACGATCAGCGCGATGTACGAATACGGCGGTTTTTCCTGCCGTCGTGCACCAGGTTTCCTCGCCTGCATCTCGCTACTCGTCGGATTGCACATGAGCGGCTCCAAGCTTGCCTCCTGGGACAGACTACCTGCGCTCATCGGCAATATCGCCGATCGCGCGGTCAAAGAGTTTGGATGCACGACGACCGTCTGCTCCTGTTGCTGGTGCAGATTGCTGCCGTCGGATTCGTTCTTCATGGTCAACCGGACGTTGTCGACGCCAGGGTCACGGGGCATCGACGGCACGATCACGCTCTGGTCCATCGGGCTTTGATTCCCGGCCGTCAAAGTCCGCCCGTGGCGAACATCCTACACGCGAATATATCCTTCGGATTTCCACGATATACTCGGAGTACCACAATCTTTGAACACACTACGCCGAAGAACTATGCCGAAGATTTCTTCGAGTGATTGCTCGGCACGCAACAGTAACACGAAGGATTGTACAAAAAAATGGCAATGTCACGCGCTATATTTTACTGAAAAATCAACATCAAGCCGACCCGTTCGAGGATCCCATCGTTCAGCGGAGCAACGGCCCCCGCCGCCAAAGAGGGACCTTCGCCGCCTTGTAGTAAGCGCGACGCCGAGGTCGCGGATATTTACACGGTTGGATGTAAATTGTTTGCGCGATTCCGCCGCGGAGGGGTCAATTATTTAGACTCGCTTCGTCGGCACGTAACGGGCTTACGTCGGGGCTCGAGTCGGCTATGATGCGCCGCTAAGTGTTTTCGGATGACTGCTGCTCGCCTCGCATGGCACGGGAGCGGAATCTGGACCACGGATGACGTTGATCGCGGCGTGACAGGGTCAGAAACGGGCGTCCCCCACGTGGGCGGTTCGGACCAAGTCGGGTATCCGAGACTCGGATTGGTCATGTGCTGATGTTCCATACGAAAAGTCGGATGCTGCGCCCAATGGCGCCCCGTACCGCCTTCGACTCCAACGTCTTCTCCTTTCATCGTCATAGAATTATGGGGAAGCAAATTGCGTAATGACGTTATTTGGATTTGTCGGCGAAGGTACGTGACGTCGTACGGCTCATTACAGTCTGTTACGATAATTATTACAAGAATGTTATAATTATCTTTTGATTCTGCCAAAAGAGTATGGGATAGAATTTGATATTCTCTCGTTGAAGTGACGTGAAAAGTGTATATCTAAGAAATGAAGAAATGTTGATTAAAATCTGCATGATTTTAGAATGTTAAAAAAATCCAGAAGACGTCTGAGAGTCGTCCAAGAGATATCTTAAAAATTCAGAAACATTAATTCTTTTAATTTTTCATTAATAAATTCCAAAGTTGAATGTGTAGACCGAAATGAGATCTGTAGATCAAAATGAGACACTCGTGAAAAAGAGAAATATATTTATCACAAATTCAAAAAACGTATGAAAAATATATGTCACAAAAACAGATTTTTTAAAATGTTAATTTACATGGCTTCATATCATGATATTTACGTTAGAGAAAAATAACGACCGAATCAAAATATGTTATTGTTTTAAAATGATAATGAATCAAATAGCATTTATTTAAATATATACGTCGATATATTTTAATAAAATAGTAATTAATAATGTTTTTTCAATAATATTTGCAAAAATATCAAAATCGCTTATCAATCCTAAATATTAAATATGTTAAATATGAAGATCTTTGTAACTTCAGAATTAAAAATCTTTTTAAATTAAAAATTATACTTGAACTTCAAATTTTACGTTGAGATTTTATTTACTTATTCATATTTTGTCAAAATATCCAATATAATTGAAGATCTAATTAAAAACTGTTATTTCCACCAAGAAAAAATTAGTTTTAAATTAATTAAAATTTTCATGATTGTACATTGATTTCAAGATATCACGAGAGTACACTTGATATCAGTTTATTGGCGCAAATTTCCTACTAAACGTTCAAGCGTTCGCCAATATCCTTTACACGAGCGGTTCATACTTAGTTTGCTTGAAAATTACAAGTGAGTATTGCTTCGTCGGATATCGCTATCTGTATACTTACGATGAGTAATGTATCCGTCTTCGGAACCGCGTGATGCACAGCCGCGAATGCATATGACGCGAAGACGAAGAGAAGCCTATTGGTCCATTTCTTAGCCAACGAGATGCTGCGAGTTTTGCTCCGCCCGCTTGTAGAACCGCCTTAGCTATCTATATCAGAGTTGTCACAAAACAGCAATTTTTTCCTCAAGCGAAAATCTCCTACATCAATTTTCTTCAAATTTGGAACCAACATGTGATTATAAAACGAAACAGTTAAACTCAACAAAAAATTGAAGTTATTTGCCTATTAATAATTAAATTGCTAACAATTAAGGGTTGTATCTCAATTAAAATACCTTCAAAGAATATTTCTAATGTTTTTATCTAGAAAAAGATAATTAATTGAACGTCCGCATATTATCTTTTCCGCGAAAATTTGAAGGATTTGGAAATATTGCCTTATTTTGAAACATATATTAATAAATTAGTACACAGAGAATGTCTAATATTTTCAAATATATATGTACACCATTCAGACATCTAATACATTCTTATTTTTTTAAATCTGTTTCGATTGAAGAATTATCACATATATTTTGTCTTTCCGATTTGATTACGATATAATTATAAATGACTGTAAAGACTAGAAATAATTTTCTGATACATTTTGCTGCGCGTGTAAATCCTCGTACGTCTTCGAACGATACTTATCAGGCAATCGTCACTCGATACCAAAGAGGACATCAATGATCGAAGTGTCAATGTCGGTCGATCGGGATGAGATGTTTATTCGCCTTCACGCGTGACCAAGTGTCGAATGACCAACAACGACAGAAAGAGAATTCATGCCTTATCACGGCGTCCTATTCCACGTGCTTCACTTTATTACGATCCTTAAGAGACTGATCTCGAAGGGATGGCACTTTCGAGAGGTCGTAAAAGGGAAATTTTACTCATAAAATACGAGAGTTCGCCGTGGTCCCCATTGAAAACAGTGCATCCGCTAAAAGAAAAGAGATGCTATAGAATTACGAAATGTATGTACAGATAAATTAAGATAAAATTTATTATAATTGACATAGTAATCGTCCACCGTGTAAGATCAATTTTTAATTTAAAAACTTACTCAAATTTTTGTAATAAAGGTCGACAATTTTTCATGCTCGATCGCAGCAACATATATTTAATTTCTGAAAAAAATTGCGCATTTGTTTTATTTTTTCGAATTATGTTGCTCAAGAAAGAAGGTAGAGAACAAATATTAGGTCTATATAATAATCTATATAGATCATCAATAATTCATTTGTTATTAATTAAATTGAACATTAGAGAAATGATGGCGAGATTGTTAGACCACACGGTGTAGACCACGAATTCTTAGGAAGAGTTTGTTTGCCTTAAAGCAAACGAGCCGACGAAAGAGCAGCAGCGCGGCCATCTTGTCTCTGTCTTCGTACTTCCTCTCTGCAACGAGCATCGGGTTCTTCTTCTTGC
The DNA here is from genome assembly GCA_017607525.1 of Pseudoatta argentina. Classification (NCBI taxonomy): domain Eukaryota; kingdom Metazoa; phylum Arthropoda; class Insecta; order Hymenoptera; family Formicidae; genus Pseudoatta; species Pseudoatta argentina. The sequence goes on from JAANIA010001671.1 coordinate 878,499, forward strand.
GATCTGTGTCGTCTATCCGTTTTCTTAGTTCGTTTGCTTTAATTATAACAATGAATATTGTATGTCGTGCATATCGAGTTCTTCTGATTACTGTAATTCTATAAAAATAAAAGGCGATGCTATCGCTGTAAAAAGTAAATTAAATTCGAATTTTATGCGATTCTATCACATGTTAATTTGCTCTGAAAGATTGTGTTTTGGAAAAAATATAAATTCAGAATTAAAAATTGAATATTACTATATTACTAACAGATTTTTAATATCAAAAGGATTCTTTTTATACAGGAATCTGTTTTTATGTAAAAAAAGATTCTTTCTTTCAAGAGAAACCTTTGGGAAGAAAAACAATATCTATTTTTTTTGTATTGTTATACTTACATTAAAATGCGATCATTCGCTAGTGGAGGCTGCCCACGTTAGTAAAGAGCCTCGTGTCTTAAGGGTTGAAAGTCAAGTGTTTTGGCCCTCGTGATGATCTCTCCTGTCTTTTCCTTCTTTAAACCGAAAAACAACCCTCGCCTGTTTACCGTTTTACTACTTTCGAGCCCTCCCGTGACATTTTCTGCGACAGTCTCAAGTGCCTCTTCAAGGGAAAGTAATTGGCTTCCGTCATAAAAACCACAGGAAAGTGGGAAGATGTACAGCGCATCTCGGGTGACAATTAAATATTTGTACACAGAATACTTGGACTCTAACACTACAGGAAATATCGCCATATCTTACCACTTCGTTCTTTATCTATTCATTAATTTCTATTTGTCAATTGTTTATAATGTAACGAAAACTTATATTGATATTTCAGCAAGTTCTCGAGCGCCTGTGCGGTCGGCGAATTGGTAGACAATCGGGCGACTTTATTGCAAGGGCCATGGATGCTTTATTTAAGATAAAAGGGCCTACAAAACCAGGACCACCCCAGAAAAGCTCGTGTCGGTTGCACGTGTGCTCGTAGGAAAACCGCAGACCGGAACCAGAGATTACGGTCAGGGTGGCTTCCGCGCGTTTATACGTATATGGCAGGGCGGTCTTTTTAATTACCTCGGCTATATTTCCGAGAGCGATTATTAGATACTGTCGTTTTTCCTGCTGGATCCAAGTTTCTTGTGGACAAAAATGATTTTTCAAACGAAAAGAAGTTAGTAAACTATTTTGCTCTCCACATAATTCTGAAACGATAATTATTTTCCTAAAAATTATTATTTCTATGCACTCCCAAGGAGAACAAGAAAATCAAAATAATATCAATTTGACGTCATACTGATTTTACGAATTTATATTATTTTAACTTTTTGTCATGATGAAAAATGACATAAATTCAGTCAATATGACGTCCGATTGATATTATTTTGATTTTCTCATTCTCTTCGGGCTATTATAACTTCGTACCGTATTATAAATTACGCAGTATTGTTTATACTTATGTTTATTTTGTCACGCACGCTTAGGAAGGTGGAAAAAAAATGAGACAGTCGTACAAGGGATAACGAACTAACTTGCGAAGTTGGTAGCAAATTCCGAGCGATATGTTTCGAACGAATTTTGAACGATAAAACGTGCGGTAAGACGAAACCGTCAACAGGTGCAGTTGTGAATGGTCGAACAAAGTCGACACGCCGTGGTAATACGCGCGTATCGGATGCGCGCTAAAAGACGAGGAGAGGGTTCGTAAGGCGGTGCGGCGACCACGATCGACGGCGATGGTATAAAATTACGGTATCGTGTAAACAGAGTATCTCGTCGGCACGTCTGATGGCGGCCTGGGTGGCCGTGGGGTTTGGAGCTTCACGTGTTCTTTGCAAGCGCCGGAGGCTGCAACAGGCAGCGAGCCGAGCTGAGCCGAGCGAGCGACTTTCTTTCTCTTTACAACAATAGATCTCTAACAAACGATCGAGTAATGCTTTTATTTATAGTATACCTACGTCATCTTTTCCATTAATTTTTCCATTGTGAATCACGCTAATTCCCTCGCGCATTTTCACTACCTCGATTTTCTTTACCTCCATCGCCACGTTGATCGAAAATCTCGCGAGTTTTCACTCGGCCGGCGCTCGTCGTGTTTGTTATCTTCACGCGATCTCTCTCCCCATAGTTTATTATATCAAGATTGAAGATCGCCAGGAGCGAGAATTGTTCGGAAACGCACGTGGAAATTCGACGATCCATTTAGAGATTTATAATTTCGTCGACATTAATAAAAAGCGTACTAAGAACCGTTGCGTTGGGATAAGACACACGATCACCTACGGTGCGATTCCGCGATTTTTGACAGAAATCCACGTATAGAAGGAGAACCCTGCGCTTTCCGAAATAACCAGCATGGCCGGATAAACGTGTCTTATTTTGAGAGCTAACCTTCCCTCTCTTTCTTACTTTCTCTCTCTTTCTCGTCGAACCCCGTGATCTTACGCAAAAGAAACATTATCCAGACACTGCGTGTGCCGAGGACGAGCCGCAGAAATCGGGAGAAATTACGGTGCTTGAGAAAAGCGGAGCAGACGAGTTGTGGATGGAATCGCCAAGTCATACATCAATTTGTTTTTTATTCGCGTTTACAGTGACAAATTTTGACTAGAAAAAAAAAAAGAAGAGGAATGAAGAATTAAGAAAAAAAGCGGTAATTTTTTACAATTTACAAAATATATCTGCATTGATTTTTGTTTGTTTATAGTTAAACTATAAAAGTCCTCATTTGTGTTCAATTGTCGCAATTAAATCTCTGCTAAAAAAATAACTAATATAATTTGTTTCAGAGATTGAATGACATTATGACATTTTTCCAGCACTGCACGCGGGAAAACCGTTCTATAAACAACGTAATAATTTATCGACCGTGTTTATTGCTTTTACCAAGTGATTTATGGGATTAGATAGTATCTCGCGACGCGCCCTAAGAACGCGCCGAGATTTTTCACTATTCGTGGCCGTACCCCCGTAGAGTTTGGCTGTTTATGTAACGTATGTACCCCACTTAATCCTATGTTTTACTGTTTAGATCTTGACTACCGTAGGGGGTTGTTCCGACACGATCTTACTGACGTTTCGTCTCGGGTCTTCTGCTCGTACTTTTTCTGCTCTGGCATCTCTCTTTTTTCTTTCATCGACGCAAAGCAGGTCCTCACGGATGTGTTCATGGCAAAAGATACTTCTGCTGCACAAGATAAGACATCCGATAAAAGCGAAGAACTGAAGAATCGGATTACGGATGTCCCGCAACAGCATATTCCTGTGTTGGTCCCTCTTACAATTAGTGATATTTTCATTTTAGCATGTTCGGATCACTTTAAAGTATAAATAACTTCTTATAACAGGTAGTAATTATACATCTGTAGCGGCGTAACTAACATCTTTTGTACTAATTTGAAATTACGTAAAATAGAGAAAAAAATATAATATACAAAAAAATAAAATTGTTTGTAATATTAATATAAATAATCTTTCAAATAATATTAATTAATATAAATAGTTTCCAATAATAATTAATAGATATAATAAAATTAGGATAATTGATTATTTCAAACAAGTACGCGTGAGGTAAAAAATTATTATTATCGCTTTTCTCGTACACGATCCAAATGGAACTTGGAACGTTACAGCTGCGGCCATCTTGCCGCCTCGGGACTTAACAGCCTCGTTAAATATTAACGAGCCGTTTGTTAGAAGGCTACCGGAATAGAATGAGGAGTCGCAAATGCAACACAGCTTTTACTCCGCGAATCATTGGTGTCGGTCTCCAATTCAGTTTTCCGCATTCCGATACTCATTGTTATACCCGCGCAAAATGCGCTCATTTTGTGCGCGTTTATCGAAGACTAGCTTGAAACTTAGCTTAATAGAAAGAATAATTCAAAGTTACAGTTATTTTTTACAGAGATTTCTTTATTATTAAAAGGCAGATTAATTAAAAATAATTTAAAAGAAAATAAAGAGCAATTCAAAATTTAATTCGTACTTTTAGCACTGTTGTTCAGTTTACAAATTTGATTGTTACTCTTAAATGCGAATTCTATTAACGAGATAAATATCACAATGTTAGTATCATCAACTTGTGAATCTCGTATCTATGAAATCTATTACAACAATAGTTTCCGCGCAGCATCTTCCGGGAACTGTGTTCGCGACGAACCGGAAGATATAAATCTCAACTCTTTCTCCCACCTTCAAACGTTGGCAAGTTGGAAATCTCAAGACCGATCCTTTCACATAGAGCACGCTTCGACCTCAAGCAATGGTGCGGACAATTCTTTCTCATCAGCGTGGTGTTTACAGGACGGAGTATCGTTACGAGCTATCGGACGTGAACCATCTGTCTGAAACGTCCAGCGAAGAGCGAGAGGCCGATACCAAAAAAAGTATCTCTCCTCGTCTTCCATTGCACACTCACATTCGCTTGATGCTCCGTGTACGACTCGTACGAGTTTTCGACAGCATCTCTATCCTTCTACATGTTAAATATTGATGATAAAGAAGAGGCGAAGACGCAAGAGAGAAGCACAGGACATTCATATAGACGCGATACAGAAAGTGCGAAAGACAAGCAAAGATATTTTCTCGACTCTCCCATTTTTACGTATAATTATTTGAATAATATTTTGAACACACACTCTCTCTTTCTCTCTCTCTCTCTCTCTCTCTCTCTCTCTCAGTCTAATGGCCTAATTAAAAATTCTTTTATTCTGTTTAAGTTTCTAAAGATCGTGAAGTGATATTGTCAAAACAGAACCAGTGATAAAAGTTGCTTACAACTGAAGATCAAAATTATCACGTAAAGTGTTTTACATCTGTAATTTATTAAATTTTTTTTACCTTCAAAATATGAAATACACCTAATTCAAAAATTAATTTATTTTTTAAAGTTCTTATTGTACGGTAATATATTTATAGCTTTAATAGATGCTTAAAAAATTAAATATGATATTAAATATATTTAACATTGTTATCACTACATTAATAAAATATAAGCATACATTTTAGAGAAGAATAAACGGTTACAAAACTCTACTTTTGAATCGTTCTATTTTCTGCTTTATTGTGCATCGATACTGTCCAACGTACAGTGAGGTACCTCTAGTCGAGAAGGAAGAAAAAGCAAACTACTCCAAACTGCAATTGATAAAGCAGTTTTACTCTTTCAGTCGATAATACTGTACGCTACACCTTACCTTAGATGGCAACTTTGTATTATCGGCTTGCCAACAGTTTCATCCAGTAACTTTTCAAATGTACGTATGAGGTCTCTAAGGAAGTCAAAATTACTTCTGAAAGATCGTACTTCACTAGATATTAAATCAATCAGAAAACAATTAAATCTCTTGATTAAATCTCATGCACCTATAATTTTTTTTTTTTTTTTTTAATTTCTTCATGTTTAATGTTGTATAAATATAAATTTAATTTTTATACATTTCCTTTTTTCGTTTAAATATTAAGTTCTTTTTATTACATTCTGTAAAATCTATATAACCGCGTTCTTCACCTACTAGATTCATTAACTTCTATAGTTTCTCAAATATTTGTACCTTCAATCTTCATATCCTGGAATATTTGAAACCTAATTCCTCGCACACATTTTAGTAACCATCTTGTACTTATATTCTATGTGAGTTCTTTAGAAAATCTGAATCTATTAAACTTGCACCATTGTATCATCAGATGTAATCTCGAAACTCGATGACTTCGAAGTCTTCGCATCTCCAGGTGTTCAAGAGTTGATCTCCTGTTTTGAAGGATATTCTTAAAGAATCTACTGAAATCTTTTAACGATACAGTTAAAAACAATCCGTGGAGGAAAGCTGATCGAGATGCCGCACCCTATAGTTTGAATTCTTAAACGCTTTAACGCCAGACTAAATAAAAACACCGTGCACCTCGAGCTCCCTATTCCGACAACGACCTGCTCTTGCCGACAGATTTCGTATATTTTCTGAATCAATATTGAATCTTCCGCATGACCTTGGTATAACAGGTAGCACGCTTAGTTGCAACGTATCCTTCCCGGATTCATTTTCTTTTTCTCACCGTTTTTTGATACCCAGATCTTGCACCGTTTCATGTTTCTATGACGCATCTTACGTCCAATTTTAATAGAACAGCAACGCTCTTTTTCTTTCCCTTGCAGCTCAATGTAATTTGCATCATTAATGAATTTGCATTTGGCGTGACGAGCACGGTGATATTTTTTCAGCATCGGCTTTTTTATCTGTCAATCTATTATTTTAAACTGTTGCGCGTTGTCATTGTTTCTCAGATACAATAATTTCAGAATATTGGAATTGCAAACTTTGACACACATGTAATTTCTGCTTCGAGACATTAGTGTCTTCGCATAAAAAAGAAAGATTAGTAACGTGAGGAATAATCCCTGCGGAATAACTGGTCATTCATTGTAACTCAGCTAACTGTTTTTGTATAGGAACCATTGTATAGAATATTTATCTAAAAAATTTTTCTTTTATTCTTTTCTTTGTTTCTTGTATATTTATGAATTTTAAGTATCTAATTATAAAATATCTTATAACAAAATACGCGAGTAGGTTTTTAAGAAAAGTAAACTTTGTAAGTATGAAAAATCAAAAGCAGATTATGAGTAGGTATAAGCCTGAGCGTTATAATAAAAAGAATATATTGTAATTGTGGAGAAAACGCAGAGATTTATATTTATAATTTAAAAGAATTATATATACTTTCTTATACAATCACACACTTATAATTAAGTATATCATTTATGCTTGTCTTCACATCACATTCTATTTTATTTTGCAATTATTTAAAAAATTTATTTTTTATTGATTTTGGTTCTACTGATTTTTTAAATAATCTGTTAATAACGTCTTCTGAGAAAACTGGTGTATCGCCCTGCTAGGTTTTGATGAAAACTAGTGTAATAATAGTATAGATTTAATAAGTATAGAACACATCGCTGAATTACTTATTTTATAATATATATATTCTGATTTCTTTGTTTCCTACAAAAAATTTTTTTATTAATTTTTTTCTTGAAATTCCAAATTTTTTTAAATATCATAATGTTTATGTTATTACGTATTAGAACTAAATTAGAATTAAAAAACAATGTCGTTGTTATAAAGATAATTAGAATAATATAACAATTATACGCGTAACATCATACTTTAGCATAAATACAACCTCAGTTTTAATCAATTTCAACTTGTTTCGGTCTTCACCGTCTTTAAAGAAAAAGTTGAACTCAGTTTAACTGTTTTGCACTAGTTTTGTCAGTGTAACATTAAACACTGAAAATACATTAACTAGTAAAACAGTAAAACAATGCAATTGCACTCAGTATACGCCAATGTTACATTAATTCCCTCAGTGAAGAATGCTATAAGATTTTTATATCGCATATTTATTAAATGTGACAGATCACTCATGAAAAGCATTTCGCTACATTGATAGAAAAATGACACAATCAAAAAATTGTCATTAGTTGCTTGAAAAAGAATGAGAAAAACTTAAAAAAAGAGGAAGAATACTACTAAAAGAACATATTATATAATTTTCAACAAATAATTATTACATCTAAATTACACTTCAAAATTAATATCACAAAATTTGAATAATTTAAAACAATGAAATTTATTTTTTGAAAAACTTGGTTTCTTCAAATTGTGTCATTATTTTAGCAAATGGGCAACATGTGAGATAGTTTTTGTTGGACACATAACAGGAAGTTCTAAGAAAGTTTCATCTATCTAAAAAAAAACTTTCATTTTTAAAGAATGTTAAAGAATGGAAGAATGTGTGCAAAAAATCTTTCATAATTAAAAATCTTTCACAATTAAATCTTTTGGGTTTTCAACACTCTTATATGTCACTGATAGATTTGTCTGGAAATATAAAGAAAGAAAAGAGCTGTGATTAGACACGGAATAATCTCAATGAAACTTGAGTATTCTATTGAAAATATTCTATTGTTCATTCGAACCATTAGTTCTATTTGAACCATTAGTTTAATCATTTACATAGATATCACATACATTTTTCAAAAATTTTATAAATAAATTAAATAATTTGCGTCTCCATTAGAATATCAAGTTGATATAAGTCTACATTGATTTGCCCGCATTTTGTGTTTACCTTTCATCAAACTTTACATTACTCTGCATATTTACTCATATTCCTTTTTGTACAAAAACTTATGATTCTTTATATAAATATAGAGAGATAAATTATTATTTATCTCTTGTTATTTTTTTATATGTCTTATGTTCTAATTTTTATTTTGTAATAAAGCATTTATCTTTTCTTTCTTTTTTCTTTTAAGCAAAGTTGTAGCGTTCACAGGAAAATAGCGATCAATTTAAGATGCGTATGGAAAGAGATCGAAAATGAGAAAACAAAGATACGTAATAATACTTTTTTTTACAGATACTTTTTTTTTCTCTAGTCGTATTAAATTTAGTAATTAAACCAACGATTCGATTAATAATTTTCCTTTATTTCAACCTTAACGATCGATCCGGTCGACGAATCGCGATCGACAATAGCAAATTCATCAGAGTGCCACCAAGTGACACAATCGGAAATTTTGATAAGAGATTCGCTTGAAAATAATGATATGTTGAAATAAATTCTTCGAATAATTGTATAATATTGACAGAAACGCGTTTAAAACTTAAGATATCAAACAAATTTTAAAAAGATAACTATATAAATTAAGATTTAGTATAATTATCATGAATGATTTTTCTCATTTTTTGCCATGAACGAGAAGAGTTTTCATCTTAGTCAGTTTTCATCAGCATCTCATGCATTTCATGTTATTTGTCTCAATGTTGTCTCTCACTGATACAATCCACGAAATTATGACAGAGTCGCTCGTAAAATCTCAATGGCTTTTCTATGTCCCCAGCAATAGTTCTCAATCGTCAAGAACTTGAGGACACTTCGAGTGGTTAGAGTACTCGCGGATAAGGTGAACGAAAATTATTCTAAGATGACGCCAGCGGACATAAAACCGGATGATAAAGTTGATTTTATATACACACACACACATATATATATATATATATATATGTATATATATATA
>JAANIA010001671.1:887551-912065 GCA_017607525.1 Pseudoatta argentina
TCGACATTGACAAGCATTTCCGAAACGATGGCATTATAATTCTAATAAAAAAAAATGTTTATAATCAAAATATACGTACTCTCACAAATAATCATAAATTTTATATTTGTAAACTTTCCATTCAGACTACTCGATTTTTTCATAATTACACATACGACAGCACGCCACGAAATTTGGCTATCAAAAGAAATTTCAATTTTTTTCTTGTTTCACGAATTTTTTAATTCTTTGATCTTTGAATTCTTGAGCCTTCAGATCTTTAATTTGTAAACCTAAAGGAAAGAACTAAACAATTTAATACACTTATGCCTAATGCGTGAATATAGCATTTCGAAAAATTGCGAAAGAATATATACATATATCTCGCGGTAAAAATACAGCTTTTCCTCAAACCGTTTTAATTTCTTTAAATAAATTCCTTTAATCTAACGCGGTATAAGTTTTTAAGAAAAGCATCAAAATCGATAATTGAAATAAGATCGAGCTGTGCGAAACCAAAGGGTTCGAAAGCCAAAGAGTTCGGCATCGTGTCGCTTCCCCACGTGGTGCTCGAGGATGAGGAAGCTCCGACCGTCGGGGGATCACTGAGAAAAAGCGGCGGAAGGCCGAGGTAACATCAAAGGGAAGCGACAACGGATATGCGTAAACCGTGGCCGCGCGAATGCCGAAAAACCGACAGAGCGGCTGCGGTTAGGAGTAGCCGAGTAGCTAACCGTGGCGTGCGTTCTCGGGAAAAGCTCATCAAAGAACCGCGGACGGATAAATGTAACCGGGCCGTTTAACGCGAATCCCTCGCTAATTTTAATTACTGGCTGATTTACGTCTCGATATGTTCTCTCTCGCGTGCGCGGGACGATGAGCTTCTTTCTTTCTCTTCTTCTCCACCCCGCAACACGTTCCGGTTTAACACTTCTTCTTCTTCTTCTTCTTCTTCTTCTTCGGTGTGGTCGTCTTCTTCTCGTTCTCTTCGCAACACGTGGGCGGAAGATGCCTCAGGAATTCGTCCCTTCTTTCTCTCTTTCCCTCCTCTTCTTCTCTTTCTTTCTCTTTTCGTTAACGCGTCTGCGATTGCCTGCGTTGAGAATGATAAATTCATCGAAGACGAGCGGATATGGATTAGTGTGATTTGTCGTTGCCAGATAGCGAGGGTTTGTCGTCTGTGACATCTTGTTACTACTTATTCTTCCTAAAACTGTTTTATTCCAATTAGTGAAGAAATGATATTCGGAGGTCAAAACAGATTTTAGTGCCTAATAATATTTTTCTATGAAAATTTGATCATTTTCAGTTCAAGCAAACTGCACGTTAATTTTTATTGATCTTGAAACACAGTCCTAAACTGAAATTGGAGCACGTAACTGACAAGCGATTATTATCATTGTAAGACCCATATTGACCGAATACGACCTTCGCTTACTTGAACATTTCTCGGTCAATTTTCACTTAATACTGTTTACTTTTTCTTTGACCGAGAAAAAGTGTGTCAAGGAAAGGACAATTTAAAAAAATATTTAAAAGAAATATTTTTCGAGATTTATTACGCCTCATCGTTTTTGTCATACATCATATAAGACACGAAAATTCATTCGCTCGTGATCGATCGCTACGCAGGCATGTCTTATCTTACTTCCGCTCACTCGAGGAGGAGGTCGGTGTTTCTTCCGCCCACTCATAAGGATATTCCTACACTATTCCTACCTAGCAACCTACCTAACGCGGGCACGAGGACATAACTGCCTACGCAAGCGTCAGGACGTAATATTCAGTTTGGTTTAATGCCACAGTCCGTCACCCCGCGAAGGTGTTTTTAAACAAAACAGAGAAACCCATCTCCCTCGTCATCGTCGCCGTCGATATTTCCTCTTTTCTGCTCTTCCGCCCGCTCGCGCGCAGGCGATCCTACCCTTCCTATTCCTTTCCACCTTCCTTCGATCGTACAGCTTCGGCTAAGCCCCACGAGGAAGTACTGGGGCGTATCAGAGGGTTGCGGACCGGGGTGGTTGCGAAGAGGTCGCTTTCAAGATGGCCACCGCCTCTGTAATCGGCACTCCTGCAAGTGCATTAATCTAATAGGTTTAAACTCTATCAGAATCCAACTTTACTTTTTAATTCTACTCGCTGCATTTCTGCGATAACCACTCGCTGTATTTCTGCGACAACGTGACATCATATGACATATATATGTTGCCAATTTATGTTAGATAATTATTTCAGGAGCACTAAATTGTGAATTTTGAAAATTTTTTTCACTTCCTTTTCTTATTGGACTTGATCGAAAAGTAACGTTAACGTTTAATTCGGAGCGCATCGTTTGAGACGTGATTGATCGACACAAAAGAAGAATTCTATTCTTGCCGGTGAGATTTGACTGGTGCTGACTGGCTCGATTATTACAGATTACGTGATGTTATATCCATTAGCTACTGGAAGAAGAATCTATAATGGAAACCCATAGGTGGTAGACAGCGTGGCACCGAAAGTCTCTATCTCTCCTTGTTTCTCTTCTCTCGGGCGTGGCAATAAGGAAGTGGAATCGTGCTTAAGAAAACACAAAGCCGCCAATACCGGATAGGCCCGGCGAGTGCCTGAGAAAACATCAAAATGTTCTTGGAATCCTGTGGAGGAGTCATGACGTTAGCCGCTGCCTTCTTATCAATCGCAAAGGATCGAAAAACTGACGAAAAGTGAATTATTCTCTCAACATTGAAATATTTAGTAAAATCTATTGCTACAATTCATATTTCAATGTATGGTCTTTTATTATTATACAATAAAGAATTATTTTATTTCATTTTATTTTGGAAATATTTTCCAAAGTATCTAAAGTATCTAAAGTATCTTTAGACTTTCTAATACATTATACTCACAATTAATCGTTATCGCTACAATAATGGATAATTATAGGATATGAATTATGAAGAATTATTCACAATAATATCATGATAAGTATATGTTATTAATTCCATATGCATGTAGTGCAATTTTTAAATCATTATATTAATAATTTACATAATCATTTATTGATTTTGTAATTTGATTATTCATCTGTCTCCACGATTATAAGAGATTAGAACATGAGAATGATCTCGTATGCATGCGGCTTCCGCACCGAAAATGGAAAGAGCATGCCTTTCCGTGCCAGACAGCGTGGCACCGATGGTCAAAAAAAATTGGACCGACACGTCAGCGATGGGCGGCCACCGGCTAATTAACGATCTGACGAAAGCCGGCAGCGATTAACATGAAACTCGCTTCCTCTTCGGAAACTTCCAAAACAGGGAAACAACTTGGAGTGCTTTCTGAGAGGGTATCAAGCGTTCGCGAGCGAAATACATATATTTCTAGCATGCTTATGGTATTGGAAAATTAAAAAATAAACATAATGTCTTCGGTTTTCAAAAAACAGTTTATTACTTTCACCTAATTTTGCTCTTGTTGCTCTTTCCAGGTAGAACACAGAGTTACAATAAAGGCATGACGATATCATAGGACGTCACCACGACATCATTTAATACTTAAAAATAGACTTTTAAATGACAAATAAAATCATGATATCTTTATGATATTATTACGATATATTATTCTGTGTTCTACTTGAATTACTGCGTAATCCCTGTAGGCATTTCGGAGTTTTGTCAGAATCCATCGTCGCATTAAAACGAGCCAAGTTTTACGGCCGAAGGTCGCCCACATATCAAATAATTCATCGCGCACTATCGATCCCACGCGATTCATAATAACGCCGGTCCGTTATTCCCTCGCACTCGTTAATCAGCGGCGACCTGTCTCGGATTAACGACTCGTCGTCGCGCGAATGACGCGCGACGGAAGAGTTTCGTTCGCCGAGTCGAATATTGTGTATCTTATGAAGAAAGGCCATAATGGGCCTTAATGGAGTTGACTGTCAGCGGGGTTCCTTCTCGCGGAGCGGTGGCACACACCGGTGGACTGGACAATGGCCGCTTCGGTAGCCATGCCACGTACGTCTGTGTGCGCGTTTGCGTGTGCGTGGACGTTACTCGACAGAATTCCATATATTTTTCCACACACGGCAGTTCCTGGAAGGTGAATTAAGAATATTAATTCCCGCGTAATATATTAATACGCGGAATTAATAATAATTGCCGCGGCGTATTATTTAACGTAACGTCGAAATTGTTGTTGGTACGGTACGACGTATCGTCGCGGGAGATTACTCTCGTCACAATATTCTTTTTTATTAAGTCGTTATAGATTATGCCGCGTTCGGCAGAAATGCAGTTTTGTGCATCGATTTCGCTTGACGGCTACGTGATGGCCTCGTTAACAGGAAGCTTCGAGTGCACGCGCCTTTCACGTAACGCCTACGCGATTATTATGCTCGAACCGAGAGACAGCTCGAAGAGCCATGATCGCGAGCGTTATGGCCGCTAGTTTCTATTTTATGAAACTTTTATACGGGATTACCAGTGAAAAATATCTCGTTACTTAGCACGTCGAAGCGAGTTTGAAGAAGTCTCAATTAATATCGCATTAAAATGTGAATCCGAAATCCAATCTTTCTATGATGATTTTGTAGGAATATCATTTTCTTGATTGAAACCAGCAATTAGCAACCATTTTTTATAAATAAAAATAATACTTCATACGCGCGTGGCCAAATACATAAATAAATTTAAAATTCATAGTATGATAATAATTAAGAAATGTATATTCTTAAATATAGTTTCTCACAATTATATTGACTATTTTAGATACTTCGTGTAAGTCAGATGCTTGTTATCTTTGCGAATTTGCTTATAATAACTTATTAAATAAAAAGACTATTTTATTGTACCACGAAATGGATCACATTTAAAATTTTTTTCTCATTGTGTATTATTGGACTCTTAACAGATTTACTAAGAATTTTCTTATGACTTTGTTAATTCTTGATAAAAATGACTCGCAGCGTATTACACAGAAAGAAAAAATTTTATATTTAAGGAATTGTAAGAATATTGTAAGATTATGTACGAATTTTTAATTTAGAACGATGTTTATATTATTGTAAGATTGCATTGAAAATGACTCGATTGGAGTTGAAATGTTTGTTTTATTTTATTTTAATTGTTTTGTATTAATTTTGCTTATTTAAATTAAAATTCTTTTATACGTTATTGGCTCTTTGCCCTTCTTTTATACTACCTTTTGTTTATAAGTACAGAGCCTTTTTTATTACTTTTAATTTGACTATTTTAATTTAATGATAAGATCTATTTTAATTATTAGAAAACTGTTTGTGTATTATTATTAAGTTAATATGATTATTCTGATCATTGGCAATACAAAATCGTAACTTTGTTTAAAAATTGTCGAGATTTACAGAGAATAGGAAACAAAATTACAAATAAACAAACTCGACTTTTATCTCTCGAAAAAAATGCTTATTTTTCGAAAAAATTTCATTATGTAGTTCTATTAAATTTTGTTGTCGGGATTAATGACATGCTCAATGGATTTTCAATAAAGAGTACATCCATTGTCAATCAATATTATAATTTTTCGAATATTTGATGAAAACTTATCTTCTCTTTATCTCTCACATAAATACACATACACATACACTCATTCACGCGTATAGAGTTCGAAAATGACAGGGTTTTTTTGGTGGTCGTTACGTTTACTATTTGAATTTTGCGGTTTAAATTTTCTCCTGTCAACCAACAATAGGTTTATCATTCTTTCTTAGACCTTTAAACCTTTCACTACCCCATTTTACTGAGTCACCTTGGTCTAAGTCAAGCTATTCTTTTTCGTGTTTTGGCACTTCCGACAGCATTAAGCCTTTGCCCCTAATCCCCATGGGTGGTCGTCTCTACCTCATCCTGTAATCTTTCCTTACAGCTTTCTCGTCCGGACATGGTTGAATTTCAGCACAGCGGACACTGAATGTGACGCGGAAACTGTCAGATTTGTAGCCTGAAAAAGATTCCAATTGCGATTAGGTTGACCTCAATTAGCATCAACATAAATTTGACATTTTTGTGTTCATGGAATTTTAACGGATTAGTTAGATATATAGCGAACCGGAAATTGTCGGATTAATATGCTCGAGCAAAATTCCCTTACAATTAAGTCGATTTCAAGTAACATTGTGTTAACATAAATGTCAACGCAATTTCGATCGCACATTTTTGTTCAATAATGTTGTAATAACTGAAAAAGAAGAAAGTAATCTTAATATGAAATTAATTGTATCAATAGATATTTTACAAAGATCTATGACGTAAAGTAAAAATCACACAAAAATGAGGTTTACAGTAATCGTAAGAATTTTTTTTGTTGAGTGGTGTGTGTGTGTGTGTGTGTGTGTGTGTGTGTGTGTGTATACACACATAATAGCTGCTTTATGATGAAAAATACCTTCTTTCATTTTCTCTCTTCATCTTTTCTTTCTAAAAAAAATCATTCTTTAGAAAATTTTCTTTTTGAACTAGGAGTGTTATAAAAAATAATTTTTTATGTAACTTTATCATACATTTATTGCGAAAATATAGAATATAACAAAATATTTATACTGAATTATGATTTATAAAGGTAAAAAAACAAAGTCAAATAATACAAATAATATAAATTCTGTGCCCTGTGTTTAAAAAGATAGTTTAAGTCTATCCCTTTTGGGATAATTTACTCTCATAGTTTCTATTTTTTTGTTTAGAATTCAAGGCATAATGCTACCTTTATATGACAAAACACACGCGAGTACATTCACACAGAAATAAACGAGTGTTAGAAAACGAGGTCTGGTGCGAGCCCATAACCCGATATTCGAATACAGAACCGTCTGTCAGAATCGAGAATCATGAAAAGTATCGGATTAGAAGGAGTAGAGGGGGTATCGTTAAAGATGTTTTCTAATCTCAAGATCTTCCGAGGCGCGTCAGCGATCTTCCACGCCAGCCTGTGTATTCATATCATCTCCAATAAAATTCTATCTCAATAATAGAAAATTAAACCATTTTTAATTAAATTTTAAATTTTAAATTTTATTAATTAGACTAAATTAAATTATCATAAAAATAGTTCATTATAAAAATTATAAAAAATAAAATTGTTCAAAATATTTATGACCTTTTTTTAAAGACGTCATTTCAAGAACGTTTTGATCATTACGCGGAAAATATAAATTTCCAATTCCAGTTACTTGTTGTATTACTAACATATATAGCTGATACATTCTTAAAACATATTAAGAATGTTGAAAAATAGCAATGTGTAAAATGATCATTTATCTTTCTCCAAGATGATAAAAGATGATCGCACTTTGAAAATTTCACAATATTGTTTTTATTGTGACACTTGTCGAAGCTATAAGTTTATTACAAGGTCATTCGGCACCATCAGCGCAACAAAAGAGTAGTAGTCTGCGGGCGAAAGAAGTTCATTATCGGTACCCTTAAAGTGGAAAATCCCCTCAGGCTTTGAAGGTCCATCAAGTCGTGCTGTGGTGTGGCCACGACCTTTGTCTCTTTACTTCTATACGGCATCCGTTTCCGGTCCTTATCTTACGTTACACATGTAACCACCAGAGTTCTACTCGACCCATTGTTGGCCACATGTGCTTGGTCTCGAGTAGTTTGCTTACGTTGGCCCATTTAACACAATGAAGCTATAAGCCTAGACCTGAGAGTGTAAACCCCAGCATCGAATCTGCGAAATCACTACAGATAATTCTATCTAATTGTCGTATGATTCGACGAACAATTCGAGTGATCTTTGATAGTGCAGCCGGCAAAGAGGATGGTCTCTCTGACTTTCCCTTGACGGATGTATCCTAAATATATTTCGTTTCGGCGCGAACATTAATTAATGTACATTTATAAAGAAATTACAAAATTGAGTCTTTCCAACTTTCTGCAAAATATAACATAAAGAATCTCCTTCTCACATAAATATTACGAGATTATAAAACTTGCCAGAATTCTAAGCTGATAATTTTAAATTCGTCGCACTTACAATTTCGCTACTTTACGTACGAAGATACATGATGTCTGGAAATGTTCGGGAGTCTGTGAAAAGTTTCGTGGGTTAACTTGCTATATTTATCCAGGATTATTCCTCGATACCTCGTTCTACACAAGGGAATTTATACGAGTTTCCGCCTGTGTTACGAACGTAAGCAAGGACGAGTGTCGTCCGCTCCGTTGGCTTGGAATCGACGGGATCACATCGAATCTCGTGGAAATCTCGTTTCCGACGGCAGCGACAAAACGGTCGTGACACGTTTCAAGCGTTGCCAATTTTTTCTTTCTTCTGCCTGCAACCGAGAAAAAAATTGTATTATCAAGAATAAATATTTTTGTTTATAAAATTTTTTTATATTGCATCAAAAGTATTTTTATTATTCCAGTACTAAGAAAAACTATGTAGCAAATCTGCATAAACAAATCTATATTAAGCTGGCATATCAGATCAACATATAGATATAACTAAACCAAAGAAAGTTGAGTTAAGCCTACAGAATAAATGAGAAATAACATTAAGAATTAACATTAAGAATTCATATCCGGTCTACTACAAAAATTATAGGTCAAAGCGTCCATTATGTGTTTGAATTAAATAATAAATGTTAATATGGTAGGCTCAATAATAAATAAATAATAAATTATAATAATATAAATAGATGTATGTACTTCAATTATTTCCAAATATAATATATATATTAATTCTACGTTTTATTTCCTTTTTTCTGCAAATTTTTACAGTTCTATCTTTAATTTTTTGTGTTGTATGATTTCGTTAATTTCTGATATTAATATAAATAAAGAATATAAAAGTCTTTCCGAAGTTCCAAATTGATAAGTGTGCGAATCCTCGGATTCCTCATTTTGAGATTGTAGGATTGCGTCTAGTTTTACTCAGGGTGAAAAGATGATGAAAAGTTGACGGAGAACAGAGGGAAAGAAAAGAGGGCGAAGAGTAAAAGAAAGAAAGAGAGAGAGCGCAAGCTCTCTGTGTTGACTTTGGCTTGCAGCCTCCAATTTCGGCGACGGCGGCGGCGGCATGGATGGAAATATCGGCCGCTAAAATAAATCGACGACAAAGACCGGCGATCCAACGACACGCTCACTCGCTGGAATGCTCGATCAACGAGCCCTTTCCCTACCGAAGATAACAATCCCGCACGGCAGATTGCGATCGGAGTTGCATTAAAAGCAGCCCGATTGAAACTCAAATTACCGCGTCAGTCTCATACATTTTCCATATGTGGCAAAATTTTAGATTGTTTTCTTATTAGTTAGAATCAAAGAAGATATTCAAGACATGACTAATTGTGAAATAATTAGTTTCTCATGTTTTTTCGCTGGTAAGTTAAAAGGATGATTTGCTGCTCCAATAGAGAGAACTGGAACAAATAAATGTGAATTGAAACATAAGAAATAAAAAAACAGAATGTATAGAAAAACATATTCTGGAAAAATATATCCTGCAATAAATTCCTTACAACATTTTAAAATAATTATTAAATTAATGATCAATATAAACTTTGATTATGTTACTTTCATCTTTAGTTTGTGATTATATTTCAAGTATAATAAGCCGAATCGATGTGCATTTTATAGAATTGAAAAATATATTTATAAATCTACATATAAATATTATTTAACATCAAGATTTGCTTGGATGGAAAATAGAACTCTATCTCTTATTTGAGATTTATTTTTATTGGTCTAATTCACACACTTCTAGTTGAGAAATATATTGTTTCAAATATACGCGGAAAGCAAGTATAGATAAGACTTGTGTTTCAAAAAATTAACAAAAGTATTAATAGAAAAAAAGAGTGAAAAATTTTCTCTATCATTAATTCTATAATTAATCAGGACTAAATGTACATTTAAATAATGAGAATCTTAACCCGAACTAGAAAATTAGTTTTTCTGTTTGCACACAGTGTGCTTACAGAATTGGAACTTATTGTCAATCTAATCTTGATTAAAATTAAAAATACACGCTACATTTTAAGCCTATATAACGTCAAACATTGTGACATTCGTGACCGCCTCCTGAACACGAAAGAATCGGTACATTTAAACCAAAAATCGCATGCGATTTGTCACCTAAAAGTGGCGAATTCATCGCGCGGTTGTTTTTCTTTTTTTTCCCCCGAATCAAAAACATTTCCCATACCTATAAATCCGCGTGCGGATGCACGCAATGACTACCGTCGGCGACATAAGCCGACGCATTGAATTGCGACGTAAACGTCACGTGTGTATCCGGGAAGCTGTGATAGTGCGACGGCGAGGAGAGGAGGGACGCACGGCGTCGTTCAGTGTCTTTCTCTCTGTTTAGCGTTCGCGGAAAAAAGGGACGTTGGAGGAGAGAACTCGCGAGACGTGGGAAAGCTGGCCGGATGAGGGACGAGCGAGATGCTCGTGACCATTCACCTGTCAACTGTCTTCCTCCGCGCCGTGTCCCGTCATCGGTGATGCTGCTGTTGCTCTGCTCTGTTCTGCTGTTGCTGCTGTTGCTGGCTCTTCTTCTTTTTCCACCTTCTCCTCTGTTCTTCTTCACGGTGGCACATCGGCAATGCCATCGGCCGGCTCACGTAGTCGTGCCTACCAAAACATCTTCGACGATCCTCCATTTGACTCGCCATTCAGCGCCGGTGAAACAGCTTAATATAATCCTATTTAAGAAGACGACCATTGTGACGGGACTCGGGGAAATCGATGGAACGTGACCGAAATTATTTACTCGTTTATTAGGATCCACAGAGATTTGAGATTAGAATTCACATTTCACGCACGCGACAACGTGAGCTCAATGACAACTTGACGAGATCGTAGGAAGTAATCGGCATTCCGTAACTTCCAACTATGTATCTCGCTAATCGATAATAAGATAATCCATTTACTTAAAAAAGTCACTCTTCCCCGCGTGCTGCGATTAACTAACAAAATATTATTTTGTCAATAAATTTATAATTATATTATTATTTATTTATTTATTTTTTTAAATAAGTATGTAGTTAGAAATATAAACATTTATCCCGCGTGTTATTTGTTATTTTGACCTAAAACAATACGTAAAACAACGAAAGAGTTTGTCCTTTTATTAGGCTTGCTGAGGATATCGCGATTTCTAGGTGTCGATTTCGAAAACGCGATAGTTGGCGGCAAGAACACAAAACGACGACTACACTTAGGTAGGCAAATTCTCAGCCATGTGTTCGTAAAGTGTCCCAGTGGAATGCCACGTACGTGTTCAGTCTTTGAGAACTCGCCGCGTGAGTGGCAGGGCGGGGGAGTGCTGTCAACGACAGGGTAAAGTTCCTGTATTACGGAAGAAGAACGGCATTTTTACGTGACACACCAGACACGCTACTCGCGCCCGATCGAAGTGTCAACGACTTGACCGATGGATCGACGTCAAATTCTTTCGGATTCGTGCCTGGATCACGCACTCGCGACGCATCCAGATCGCGTGATCGATCGAGAACCTCCGTGACGACGCTCTTCCGATCGACCGTTTAGTGGTCCTCGCGTTCATGTTAACCCTTTTGTGATCCGCGCTAAGGTAAAGTACGTCACGTCGATGAAGACACATCGGGCATAAAATTAGATCCATTCACTCCTCCTCGGCATCGTGCCCAACTTTTATTGTCCGTTTGTTGAAGCTAAAGTTACATCATCTTTCAAGCCAGTGACGTAAAAATTGAAGAATCTATAATAATGATCTGACAACGCGAAGGAATTCGAGAGCTTCGAGAGATATCTAACAATTTCAACATGGATCCATCGACTTTCCATACGAGATGGACTAAAATGCGATATAAAAAAAAATTGGGATCTGATATAATGGGCCCCCGAGAGGAACCTGCCTCCAGTCGCGTCCGATCGCTCGAGGACAGTCAATCGTTAACGTTCATCGAGATTCGAGAGTCGCGCGAGCCTCTCCGCTCCTCGCACGTAAGGTCACATTGTTTACGGGCGACGGGGGCCCCGTGTCGCCCCTTGGAATGATATCGCATAAATAGCCGTGCGCGCGTGAGTCGTCTTCCACGATCTTCCACGACGAGACCAGTCATCGTTTCTCCGGTCGCCGCTCGTCTTCCATTGTTGCGCCCTTCTCGATGCGCAGGAATCCCGCAGGATGTGTCACTGGCTGTGACGCAGCAACCTGCGCGCAGAGCAGGTCGAAGTGGCGACGACGGCGGTGGCTGCGGTGACGGGGAAGCGGCGGGGACGCGTTTTTATTGTTACCTTCGAAAAATGACCACACGAATTTTTTTCTCTCAGTTCCATTGAGCTCCTCCTGGAGGGCCTCGAGGAACCCCTCTCGCTCAGAGTTACCTCGGACTTAGGAGTCGGGGATCGGGGCCCGCACACTGAACCGGCTTTGCGCGGTTTCATTCATAATACCGGCCACACCGGGCCCCGAGGTCTGTCCGGGGCTGCCCGGGGCCAGCTCGGATCTCGAGTGGAGGACTCGAGGGCGCGAAGTGGACCGGATGGTATTTCACTTCTTGACAGCCGTCGCTCCTCCTCGTTCGTTCGTTCGAATTACGAGTATACCGAAGCAGGCATTTTGCTTACTGTATAAATAGTCACCGTGCGATATATAGATGATCCGTGCGAGTAGCGTCGACTGCGAGGTAGAAGAGGAGGTAGATCCCGATAATGGCGCGGACCGATGAGGTGTGTTGGTATATATTAACGGGTACGTTTCCTCTGTCGACGTGTCAAAGAATAGTATCGATTGATAATGAGAGTTAACGGTACTGAAATATCACGAAAATTACGTTCCTCTGTCCTATGAGAAAGAGGGGAACTTAGTGTGATATTCATGCTTCCTCTTAGCTATTGTTATCTACTGCAATAAAGATAGTTCACCTAATTCTCTGTAGATTTATAAGTTATTGATTCACTCTAGTTCTTTAAATAAAAGTACGATGAAACTGCGGTTAAAATTAACAATACTAATAAAGATAATCTTTTAACTGTGCGTTATTATGCAATTCGATACTAAATCTTATTCAACCTTGCGATGGAAAGATTAATGAGCGGAGTCAGCGGAACAAAACATCATGATTTTCGGAAGTCTATTCTACAAAATCATTTATCTTCCCCCGCATTGATTCGAGTAAGGATACTGATTGAATATTATGTTCCAATAAAAAAATTCATTATCATTCGTATTGCCGAAAGCATTTTCTTTTTCTTAAGAAAAGGTGAACATTTAAAAACCGTATTATTTATCAATTATATAATGATTAGATAAAATTCAATTATATATCTCGAAACGTTTTTATCTTTTTTTTTTTTCTTAGGGAAAGGAAATCGTCTTTCTAAGTTTGTAAGAGAAATGAGATTATTTTTCGGTGTACCTCAAGTGAGATAAAAATTCTATACTTCAAAAAATTATATTCAGTATCATGATATTTCGGTAAACGTGACAAATAGTTAACGTTGATATGGCGTATTGTAAGGTAGCCAGGCTGTCTAACCCGAGAACAGGAATTTCGGTGGAATTTCATTTTACCCCATTAAATATTTGCTTTTTTCGCGAGGCACTCGAGCGTCGCTTTGACGCCTCACCGCAACTTCGGGTATGCTGACGATGATTTTGAACTTAGTGTTAACTCCACGTGGGTGACTTCAAGAGCGTCTCGATTTTCAACCGCGGCTAAGGACGGACAGTGCGCCTACGATCTTCTTACGATTCTCGACATTTATTATTCATACATTTATACGACGATGCATCGACTTATGCATCAAAATATTGACGGGAAATACAGTTTCCCGAGAGTTTCACGAATCGCACCAGGGGAGAGTAAACGGTTTGCTAACTGTATTTGCAAAACAATTTTGTCCTCATGCCGTAAATAAGCGTGCAAACAAAACCTGTTTAGGCACCTATGAGAAATAAACAAGAAATATGTTGAAGATTCGCAGGAAACGTGATTTGAATGATTAAAAACTATAATTGGACCGGACAACGCAGGACTGAGAAGGTTATGAAAAATCTAGAATTCGAGTAGGATCTTGATAGCTTCGCCATCGCGCGTCTCTATAACCCAATTTCTCGAGCTCCCCGTCGTTAAAATTCGTTACCGGCCGCATTTATTTTTATTCCCATTTCCCGAAGTAACTAGCAGACGGCTTGGCACCGCACGCACACGGTGCCATCATCGAGTGGCACACCCGAGTATTATTCTTCCGGTCGACTCATCGATCGCCGGTCCATTTTATGTGCTGATTTATCGCCTGTTTGCTCTCGTCCGGCAGTGAACTGCAGAAATGCGGCGAACGACCGATTTACGATCGACGACCGCAGGAGACACGGCATAGGAAGCGAATGAAGGCCGTGAAATCCATGTAAGCTTACATCCCCGAAAAATAAATATCACTTTTAAAATGATTAACAGATAATTGCATTTACATAATATATAAAAATAGAAACGATTGGATAATCGAGTAATAGCTTACGAAAGTCAATAATGTGTGTGATTTGATTCCTGTTTCTTTAAGAAATATTATTTTAAAGTAATTTAAGAATTATTTATTCAAGGGTCTTACTTGTACAACGTTTTACTTGTTAACGCCAAATGTAAAATAATAAATTTGAAAAACAAAAAGAAGTGGGAAACGATGTCAATATTTTTTATTAATTAGTCATTGATTTATACGTATATATTGATATAAATTAATTTCAAATCAGTCGGAATAGACTGCTATTTATACTTGTCGTTGATTTTCTATCCTATATACAACAAAGTTATTTGCGAGGGTTGGAAGGGTTAATTGGTCGACAGTTTGCTTTCGGACTTAGCGGTGGGTTCTTATGGCCTTTCGAGTAGAGCAGAGGAAAGTAGTGCGTCGGGAGGTTTTGCTATCAAACGGGTGAACGCCTTCGAAGACGAATGTCCCGCGCCACCCTCGACTTTTCACCTCTCTTTCGTCGGCTCGGTCCTTTCTTTCCCCATCGAGCACGCATCCTCCTCCTGCTCCTCCGCCTCTTGGTTTCCGTAAAGACACGCCAGCTTTCATGCCCCATTACCACCGCTTTGAAACACACCACGGCGGACCAATGAGCTTTTTTATTGCTCTATTATTGGCAGCGCGGTTCGCCGAGCCCGCTCAACGGCGGGCCTCGCAAAAGTTGCCACGGCGCGATTCCACAAAAAGCCGCCGACCGTATTCCTTTAGCGTTGCCGCGACGAGACGGCAGGTCGGCAACCAAGTAGCTTCCTCTACGAGAAGTTATCTCTTAATTTAAAGGCTGGCTGAGTTCTCCCTTCTCTCGAGTGTCTCGTTAACGTCGTGTTTGGCCTTTGAACAATATTGGCCGCGATCGAAAGAATTCAGGCTTAAGTACAATTAAAATGAAAAGATATATGGTCATCGCTATTTACTTTGATATTGCTACACTAGTTATTACTACTATTTTGATAAGACATTAATATTTTTTTTATGTTGACTCAGAAAGAAAAAAAGTAATCAATCATATGTCTATAAATGACTAAAATGAAAGAGGAACAAATCTTATGAGTTACGGAAATCATGATACCGTCAGAAGCTTGCGATCACTGGATTACGAACGTCTGACGCTTTATTTATTGACCCGCCAACTAACTCTTTTCCGGAGGAGAGAGATCCACGGTTAAATCGACAGAGCGATCCAAGTCGATCCTCTTAATCTTCAATTCTGAGGCACAAGTAGGTTGTTAATCGATAATAAACATAATAACAAAGTGTAAGTATGCGAAAACGAAAAAATAACGGAAGTGAATAAGAAAAGATAAGAAAGGATTCTTTTGCCGAAGTATCTGAATATATTTTGATCGATAGATTAGCACTAATCAGCCGGGCTATTATTAGAATGTTAAGCTAAGGTCGCGCTCGGTGCACTTTTAGTTTTAAATAACAATAGACAGTGGTCAAATCCATTGCAAAGGCTGTGATACAGGCACGTTTATTTTGCAAAAGCTATACTTCACTGAACGCAATCTTCTGCTACGAATGGTTGACATTTTCGCGTGACATATCTGTCAGAAATGCTGTTCCTAATATACTACAACGTCCATCACGGCAACGGGTTAAGTCAACATGGGTTACTGTCATCATTAGCGGAACATTATCGCGTACCTAGATCAGAAAATACTTCTACAGCCTTCTGAATGCTTCTTGAATATAATAACCGACAGCTTAATTACCACGCGAGATATCATGTCTGTTTACATATATCGTCGCTATTAATTTTTTCGTAATTATTACAACTTATCACTTTTTTCGTGTGCGCACAATTCATACAAATATATCACTTCAAATATTACACTTCGAAGTGTTAAACATTTGAAATTTTAAACCATGATAAATTTTTCTCTGAGAATTTAATTTTATATATATTGCAGTAGAGAGATTTTCTATTAACGTTAGATAGCTCGTCATTTGTATAATTCTAGAATTAGAATTAATTATTTATTATAAAAACTTTGTTGTTTATAAGAAGAAGAGAGAATCATGCTCGTATTAAATAAAAAATGGCAAATAGAAAAGAATTCTTTTTGAGTATTAAAAAGTTAAATGTTATAACAAACGCTCGTACTGTTGAAAAGCAATAAGAAATCATAATTTTAAAGGTTAACAAATTCAAACGAGCTACCAAGACAACAATGGCTGCAATTTTTATTCTTATTCGTTCTATGATGTACATGTAAACGTTTCGGCCTTTACATAGTCCTCTTCAGCAACACAAAAAATTCGTTACGTATTAGTTAATATACATATATATAAAACGAATTACTTAAGGCTTTCATCTCACAAAAATTATCGACTTAGTCAAACATTTTTCTATTTTCGACGTCAACAGATAGTCATGTAATTTTTTGCTGAAAAGGGCTAAGTAAAGACCGAAACGTACATTTGTATTATAGAACGAATAAGAATAAGAAAATTGCCATTGTCATCTTACTAGCTTAGAATTCTTTTTGGATACTAAAGCAAGGATTTTCGTCCTTTTCATTGAACGATATTATTTCGCATCAGGAATAAAAGACAAAAACGTTACAAAGAGAGAACGAAGGTTTTTATATCGCACAGGAGTACTTCCTACGCTTCCTTCTCAAAGTGTACACGTCGAACAAGAGAGCTAGGGAGTACTTTTTATTCTACCTCCACGCCCTACGCGTATATTTAACTTAGCATTCCTACTTCAACACCTCCTGCGCATTATTCGCGTCGAGGATGTCTGGCAGCTCGCCGATCCTTTGCATCTTTTCGCTAAATATACTGCAAATTTGAATTTCCATCTAGAGTCTCGTGGAAAGTCTATACTTCCAAACCACACTTTTACCCTGAAAATTCGATAACGTCGTTATCTATGTTAGGGCAGGAATACAGAGTCTTGCATAACGCATAATGAATAAAAAAAAAAAAAACGAACCAATCAAAGTTTTTCATTCCCTTCTCTTCCATGAAATAAGAGACTGTTTTTTTATTTTCTTACATATATATGCTTCATACATTACGCGTTAGTCCAAAATACAATACGTGTAATAAAATAAGCCGTAAGCTTTAAGAAATGAATCAATCATAGTTGAATGTAAGAAGAATACTCGACTATGATTGGTTTTCTTAAGATTTAAGACTTACCATTACACCTATTATATTTCAGAACTCAAAGATCCGTGCTCCGGCCTTTGCACTCTCACGCAGTAATTATTTAATGCTAGTCGTTAGAGCGAAATGCATGCCCAATATTGCGGCGCGAGAACGGCAGCAAACGGAACTCGCTGGCTCGCGAAGTGTCAAAGATTCCACGCACCGCAGATAGGTATATTCGCTGTTACGTACTGAGAATATTCTGTCAATCGTCGGCGGAGCTCGTTAGCGGCATCCGTCACAGCCGCGGACACGTCTCGGCGCCTTGGCTCTTGAAATAATCGCGCGGACGCACAGAATGTAGACCTCGTCTTTTCTTCGCTGCAGCCCCCTCTTTTCCACTACGAGTGTACAGCATCCCACGTGCTGTTAAATCTCGCATTTTTGACAGTAATTGATTTAGCGTTTCGTGATCTTCCGATACGAAATGTTTCAGATAAATAATTCTTCGCTTTTTTTTTATCTTTAGAGTACTCTAGTAATACTTAACGGTTAAACGATTTTTAGGTTTCTCTATTGATCGTAATCTGTTTGTTAATCGTAATCTGATTTTCCTATATTTATAGTTGTAATTTTTTACTTGATGCATTAACTTTAACATACAACTCTGTTAAATATATATGGATGTATATATATTTAATATTGACAATTTTGTAACGGGATTAGGTGCAAGGCATTACGATCGGCCACGACATCATTCGAGCGAACGGGAAAACAATTCGTGATGCAATTCAACGAATTCTGAAGGGTGTTGCAACTCCACTTCCGTGCGTATGATGCAATGACGAGAACAATGACGGAACTATGCGATTAAGACTGCGAGGATCGAGTTTATTCCGGATAAAACGCGCAAGTAAATAAGTAAGATCTTCGCATCCGGAAGGATTGTGGGGGATGGGGTTGGGGAAGAGAGCAACGGCGTCCGTGCAGGTGGTTTTGTGCGAGGACACGGACGAACCGCGGCGGCCGACGTTGTTTTCAGAACAAACCGGCGAGCTTATACTCATAACAGGAAAAATATTAAATCACCGTTCGCCGTCGGCCCCCTCGAAGCTCTCGTCACCCCTTCCGTGCGCAACGATCGAGCGATCCTTAATCTCGCTAACTCCTTTCCGCCGTTTTTCGAACGATCGCGCGCGACTACGCGACGATTAATTATGCAGATTATTATGTGAGTTACTGAAATAACTGGGCTGGGAATATCGTTCTCACGTTGCCCGCACGGCTACCGTAATCCTATTTCTCATATTGCGAAAGCGGAAAAGCAGGATTCTACCTGATTTATTAATAACGTAAAATCGCCACGACGCGAAAATTAATTTTTTTTTTCTTCCAATAACGTAGACGTTATAATGTAGATTTATATTGTAAAAGTACACGATCTCTGTGAACAATAACGAACAGATAGAAGAAATAAGAAATGACTCACCCGCTCTCTTACCGTAATTACACCCTACTAGTATCTGGCGACTACACCGTGCTATTATTAATACTTAATCCGTTGTACGAGAGACACGCGTGTACCACCTCAGAATTTGTTGGACGTCTGCCACTTATAAACGAATAATGATTTATGATGAAATACAAGCTCTCTACCCGAGCATAATGATTTACCTTCCTTCCCACAATGTAATCTGCCATTCTCAAACGTCGTTTTCGTCGCACTTTGAAAAAAATTAATCTTCCTCGCCATATATATTTCCCACTAAACTCTCCATCGGGGCACGTGAAAAACTCCAATTTTTTTCCTCTTTCAGCGTACCGGAACGGAGGTATCGAAAACATCAGTTCAATGTCCAAAACAAGAGAATTGCTCTCTATTTCGGGCTCGCGGCAAGTAGTAAACAATTCCGCGGATGCCGC
The DNA here is from genome assembly GCA_017607525.1 of Pseudoatta argentina. Classification (NCBI taxonomy): domain Eukaryota; kingdom Metazoa; phylum Arthropoda; class Insecta; order Hymenoptera; family Formicidae; genus Pseudoatta; species Pseudoatta argentina. The sequence goes on from JAANIA010001671.1 coordinate 907,045, forward strand.
TCGTTCTCTCTCTCTCTCTCGCTTCTCCATCCCCCCCCCCCCCCTCCCCCCCTCCCCCCCTCCCTCTCTCTCCCTCTCNCTCTCTCTCTCGCTCTTTACGTTGCTCCATTCACAGGCGAGCGTATACAATATGTGCATCGGGCAGATACTCCAAATAGCATTAAGTTATTGCTGCTGCCCGGTCGTGCGCGCTTTAGCTCCTGCTGTCGCAGCCGATCGCATTGTGCAGGGCGTATCTTAAGGGATCCCCATTCTCGCAGGCCGAAAACCGAGAAATCCGACAGGATACAATGCCGATCATTGTTTCTCAATTCGATCAGGGGCGCCGAACGAGAGACAGAGAGAGAGAGAGAGAGAGAGAGAGAGAGAGAGAGAGAGAGAGAGAGAGAGAGGAAAAGAGAGGGTACGCGCCCCCGTAACATCGTCGGACCAAATCTCGTTGTCTGTTTTTTGCTTCCTTTTTTATCAGACAAGTATTTAAAGCGCGGATGCATTTTCATTTCCAAGATAAACATGTAATCTTTGCGAATTATACTTAATACAAAGATATTCTTCTAATCCGCTGTAAAAGCGGTAGTCAAAAGTAAAAGTCCCAACGAAGATCTGCACCAGATGTAGCGGAATATGGAAGTTTATTCACGTATCACTTAAATACAAGTGCCACGTGTTTCTATCTGTTGGCGATACATTAGAGCCAATGAAGACAAGCTCAGATCTCCGAAAATGATCAACGGGCCTCGGGGCCAATGGGGGCCAATCCGAGAACGCGTGTTCGCGGATGCGTTCATGGATTTCACGGTAAATCGAACCCTGTTAATGGCGGGTACGTTGTTGTTACGCAACGCTATTGTACGCGAATGCTTCCCGTGGTGTCATGGTAAAACGTGCGCTATCTTGGCAAATGGAATTACAACAGGGTTCTATAATGGTTCAATCGACCCGCCTTTGATGCGGCTTAGTCGAGGACGCCAACATGTTTGATGTATAAAACCGGGAATATGCTCCGTATTTCGTCTATTAAAGAGACGCAGGGCAAAATAGGTTGCACCTACACGGCTGTCTACGTGGCACGCAAGCGTTCCAAGAAAGCGCATAATACATTTTCTATCCTTTAAGGATATCTCTTGCGCAAACGTTTCCATGGCGCGTAATCCCGTTCCGCTATTATTTATAACACGGTTAAGACTTGTATAAACCTCGATGTATCCTGCTGTCAGATTACATTGGAGAGAAGCGTGAATCTTAAATTTGATCTGAAAGCGTTTTTTGTTATCTGGTTTTCTGGTATATATCGCTCAATAATGATAGTATCCCAATTAAAGTCCTATCACTCTCATTTTACCTACTTTTTAAATATATTTTTCAAAGACGAAGGTCCCTGATATTTTCGAGTTCGACAAATCTATCGGGGAATAACGACACCTCGTTAACGCTACTACGTCGAATGAAAAAATGGACTGGAAACAGTCCCGCGGATACCGGCGCTCGTAACACGGCCGTCGGTTCTGAGAAGCAGAGTGAGTTTCTCTCGCTTCGAAGACTTAACATACAGCGTCAGGGAAGCCGGGTGTCGGAATTCCCTGGAACGCACGTACGTGTAAACAACGCGTCGGTCACGATGTCGACGCGCGCTCGCGCAACGTAGCAACCAGGGGGTTGAAGCACCCTAAAATTAGCCCCGCGGGAGTAGGGCACCGCGTGTATGCGAGCCGGACCGCCTGGGGCCCGTCCGCACCCACCCGCGTTGAAGAGCGTGAAAAAATGCTTACATTATCATCCGTAATTTTCGTAAACACCCGACCGACCTCGCGGATGACGCGCGCGACGCGTCGCTCCGCCACCGCTCGTTGCGGGTGGCCCTCGAGTAATCGAGACTCTCCGCTCGCTTCCGTCGGCGTCGCTCCGCTGCGCTGCGCGACTCCCGGGAGCCCCGGGCCCGTCCGCCGTCGAGTCAATCGGAGGCCCTGAATTAGGCTACCGCAGGCAGTTTTCAAGACGGATTTTATGGTTGGGGAAACTCGACACCGCGCTGCGATCGGAAGAATTTCAACAGTTCGAGGAAAGAACGTTAACGCGACGTGGTTGCTCCAATGATATTTTAATTGCGCCGTTTGCTTATCTACGTGCGAAAATAAAGACGAAGAATAATTTCGTGGAAATTCTGTTCCGCCTTCTATATTTTTTAAACATATTAAATTGAATGAAAATTTAACAAATTGATTTCAAATTACGCATAATTATTTTGACGATCCGACAAAATTATTTTCAGAACCGTATCTGTAAGTTAAGTTTTTAGATCCTTTAGCATTATTTCCGTATAGATAATTACAGATCTGTCCTTTTTAACTAAATTTCTTGCAAGAATATACATTTTTCTTCTTTTTCTTCTCACGGAGAGGAAAAAAACTGTGCGAGTTCAGCTAAAGAAAAAAACAGATCTCGTATGACACAAGACTTAAAACTCACATGATATACAACTCTTTTATTTATTCGATTTCACGTCGCTTCAATTTCGATAACATTTTTTTTTTTTTTGGTATTACGCTCGATTCGTCGGGATTAAAAATTTAACATTTGAAAATGCGTGAATCAGACGGATATTATAAAGCGACTTGTTGGATATATAAAGTAGCCACGAGCGTGTTATAATTCGGCGTAGCCGAATCGCGCGGCGGGATCACCGTGCGTGCAGCACGCGGTTAATTAATTGCCTATTTCAAATTCGAATTACGTGTCGCCTGTGCCAATGCCGCGGGATAGCCGTGGGCAACGTATATACCGCCCACGTTGTGGGATGGGATGAAACGTTCGGGCGGAACGCGAACCGCATCCGACGCGTATCGTTCGCATCTACCCTCTCGTCGCGGTAGATGTGTCAATTAAATACGAAATTAGCGGGTAAAACGGCCCCGATAGTTGGCCCATAAACAAGATCCGCCTTGCGCGCCCCATTTAGCGTTTAATGTCATAATGACGTTTGCATTTTCGAACGCGAGCTCCACATCCAATGTTTACTTTATTTCGCATTAAAGCGCGATTAAGCAGCCGTCCGTCGATCGCGTCTCTCCGCCGCGCCGCATATATCCGAATATGCTCCGATATGTGATATATCCGAATGTATATATAATATTAATTCGATATCTCGCCACGGCATCCCGCGTTTCGACAAAACCTCTTCAACGAAAACATGTTACCGCGGCGCGCGTTTCCTATTTTTCTTTCCATACTCTCGATTATATTTCTACAGAGCTCTCGTCAGCGAGATATCTCGTTACGTTTTTCCCTGGCTGTTTCGATGTTACATCGAACGATACGCACACATTTATGCAGACATCACATACACACATGTGCGCGTACACACATTGTACGAATGTGAAAACTTGCGAGTGACCGAGTGAAGAACTTGCACGCGACAGGGTGCAGAAAAATAAATTAGTAGGGCAAAACAGAAATCGCGACTGTTTTTATCCCCCCTCCCCCCTACCCTCCTCGCGCAAAAGTTCAACGGAAAGGAGTCAACACGAACGTAATGTAACTGTCGATGGATAACAAGCTATGGGTATTGTTTGGGTGTTATCACGGACGGTGGACAGAATTGTAACGACAATTGAAACGAAAGAGTGACTAAGATAAACGCTGTAAATAATATGAAATGACTTTTAAATCGATATAAATAAATGAAATTTTTAAATAAGAACCCTGGATGCATTCAGAACCGTTGCAGACAAACCGTTCAATGAGCTCTTTCATCCTGATTGGCCTATATTTTGAAAGAGCTGACTGAGCGCATCCTTATATTCGGTCAAAGCGGATCTCGATGCTTAAATACATATTTCTTGTGTGAATTTATATATATTCTAATTCTATATGTCGCGTGCCGAAATAATTTTCTGGACTTAAAACGCATTTATGAGCAGAATCAGAATAGTAATATTAAATTGTACAAGCAATTTAATAATTTTTTATACTAATGAGCATCTTTAATAAAAACATTCTCAAATGTTGATGAAATCTAAAAGCCGCGAATAATTTATTGCGATAAATATTAAGTTTCTCTCTCTCTCTCTCTCTCTCTCTCTCTCTCTCTCTCTCCTTATTTAAAAATAGTACTATAATATCAAGTAGAATCGATATTTTATTTAAATATGTCAATATGATTTTATATTATAAAATATAAAAATAATATATTACCAGAGAGAATCCAGTTATGTACAATCAAAATAATAGATATCGAGAGAAACAAAGAGAAAAGAAGAAAAAACTAGAAAATTCGCTTTAATCGACATAGTCGAACGTTCCTCAATTATTGGATCGTATTCGTAAAACGATTGCGCAGCTATTAAATAACAATAAAAGCTGATTGAAGTACATATACATGTATATCTGACCCATTCGATTGGGTTGCCACAAATCGTTAACTCAACAACTGCCTGTGCAAATTGATCGCGTATTGTATCTATATATTACAACTCAGAGTCATATCGATATTGTAGTTATTTCAAAGTCGAAATAAAAAGTATATATATCTTCGTGCAAAATAATTGTAGCCGTTGGATAAATTTACTAGATCTTCACTACAGTATATTTCGATTCGGGGGATTGTACTTGACGGTACTATTTCATCACTCGCTTCACCACGTATCCTCTGAAAGCTAAACTTGCTCACCTTTCCACCCCTTTGCTTCATATAACACACCGCTCACGCAGTCTATCAATCTATCAATTTTCGTCTGAGAGTATGCGCACGTTGGTTGTTCGATTTTTCCTGTGTACCGACACGCAAACCAATTTTCATTGGTCCATCATTCTCCAGGGCTTGTTGCTGTCACCCTCCAATCCGTTTCCTTCTTTCTCTCTCTCGCTCTCTCCCCTTCTTTTCTATCTCGATTCCCTGCAGAATTATTGCTTTCTCTCTCGTCGCTGATTTCTGCGAAAGGGATGGGGAGGTGAAGTGAAAAGAACGCGGATCGCCGCATTGTACGTACAGTATATACGGGGGTGTGTATCGTGGTTAGGTCACG